>JNEM01008838.1:0-17686 GCA_000697335.1 Conidiobolus incongruus B7586
TAGATTAAAATTCAATTAATAGATCAAAGTATAGTATTTATAAATAAAAATATTAAAATATTTTAAATCATTTAATAGTTGAATTTCTTTTGTATAATGTTAAAATTAAAATAAAAATTAATAAAATTTTCCCTTATAATTTTTTATCATAATTGAAAATTTTAGTATTAATAAAAATAACGTAAAGAGCTATTAATAGTTAAAATAAAGAATAATGGTAATAGATTTAACACATTTTATGATATATATTTTTTTGAATGTCATAATATAGTGAATACTAAATTATATTATAATAAGTTATTATCTTAAATGCACTATATATTAACTTTAATTTAATTTATTATTTAATATAAATTTATATTTCAAAAATCAAAATTAACAATAGTCTCAATTTAATTTATTAAATTTAATAATTAATGATAAAGTATTTTATTAATATTGTTTGATTATTTGAACTTAACTGATTTATAATTCAATTATCTTTTTAAAAATCTTTATTATATTATAATTATATTAAAAATTTTATTAAAAAAGTTTTTTTATAATTAATTATTATATTTTAAAGTTATTTTTATAATAATTAAACGAATAAAATCAATTTAATTAAGTAATATACAGAATTTTTTATCTTATCATTATTTTAAATCATACTATGAATATTAATTTATAAAAATTTTATGCATTATAATTATATAATAGTGACATTATGTATATAGATATTCTGGCTTATATCTTTCAAATAATGATAATATTTTTAAGGGTGAGATGATTCCCTTTTACCTGAGTATTTTTATATCCACCTATGCAAAAATTATTTCCCCCTCGCATTCCAGATACTTCCTTTTTGTCTTTTAATTGGTTATTGATGCAAGTTACCGGAGAATCTCATAAATCGACTGACCCAATTCTTTCTTTATAAAACCAAGGATTAGAGCTATTCTCAAAGATAAAGTGCTGCATCTGTGTCCTCTAAGCTATATGACTTAAACCAATAAATCCTTATCTCCCTAACTCTTACCTGGAAACCCGTAGATCTTTGTCTTGTATTTAAACTAATCTAGGTACGATTTTCCCTTAACTTATTAATATATATGTAATGTTTTTATATATTGATTTTCTATATTAATATAATTAATTTATTATTAATATTATATAAATTCTTTAAAATTTTAATTTAAAATATTTATCTTAAAAATCTTGAATAGTGAATAATGATATAAATTATAATAAATATTAATTTTGATTTTATTTTCTTATTTTAAAAATTAATAAAAAGTATATGTTTATTACATATGAATTTATATCTATATACTATAATAACCATAAAATTATTTATTATAAACATAGAGAAAATAAAATTTATCATCTAAAGTTAAATAGTATTCAAACTATAATTTTAAAATGATAAATAAAATTATTAAAAAACCGATAACATTTATTGATTTAAGGTAAAGATTTTATTAATAAATTATGAAATTAAGTATTAATAAAGAGTATATAAATATTGTTTTATGATGTATGCTATAACTTATTAATTTGGGAATATTAATTTATTTTCTTAGGTTGATCCTCTCATTTTACATAATTCATAAAATAATTTCTTCATTATATAAGAAATAATTTTTATAGTATTATTTTATTGACTCCTAAATATACAATTTGAAAGTTAAATATTTATTCTTAATTTTATTCCAAGAATATGAATGATTTTTTAATAGGGGTTTAAACTATTATTTCATAATTGTTTCCTTATTAATAATCATTCTATTTTATTAAAACTTTGGATTATTTAAAGCTTTTAGAATAAAGAGAATATAATATGATTGGTTTAATTCAATCATTATTATATCCTAAATTAAAAATGATAAAACTTATTAATTCTTGTTTAATTAAAATTGGATATACTTTTCTTATTAAACTTTTCATTTTAAGAAAAGATATTTGATATTAATAAATCTAATTTAGTTAGTTTAGTAAGTTCATCATATAATGGATTTCTGGAGTATATTATATCACATCCTTGGCTTTGAAATAGCACAACACTTGTTTTAGTTTATTATATTGATTTTAACTATATATTAAATTATTTTATATGATATTGTTCTGATTTTGTTTTACTATATTTTAGGAATATAATTAACTATTCATAGTGCTTTAATCAAATGAATACCAGAAATCGACTTATCCTTGTATTTATTAAAATTATGATTTTATTTTTTTATTCTGGAATTAAAATAAAGTTTCCTTTAACAAACAAGCCAATATCAGTTTGTTTCAGGCTATATAAAATCAGAAAAAACTTATTCTTTGTATTTAGAATAAGATATATATATTAATTAAGAATATCTCGATATATTTACTCTTATAAAAGAGTACTTTGTTAGTATTAATAATACTTAACTAATGAATTTACAAACTTATTGTTCTTAACCAGAGAAGAAAAATTCGAAACAGATTTTTTACGAAGTTTAATCAAATTTATTATTTATCAAAAATGTTGAATATAATATAATAAAAATTAATTATTTACATCAAAGATATTGAGTTATATCAAGCATATTGAATATATTGCACTATTATTATATCAGCAATGCGTTTTTAAACAAGTTAAAATTAGTTTACAATAGTTGAAAACATAACTTAGTACAATTTATATGGTATATTCCATTGAATTGAAATATATTTCAGAGTTTATAGTAATCTAATTTTTATAATTTTTAAATATCTATAACTTATTTGTTTCTTAATTATAATAAATATAAATCTATTATATATAGACAATTTTAAAGAGTTTTATTTAAATTATTAATATATATATATATATAATGTTTTCCTTAATATTATATAATATTTAAACTCATTATTAACTATTTAAGCATTATTTGTTCCATTAATTATATAAAAAGAAATAGTTTATATCAAGCAACTAATTAGTATTATATATACAATACAATTAATAAGTTATATAAATATATATCTAATAACCTAATAATTATTGAATTAATATATATAGTTATACTGAATTGACAATATTCCAATTAGAAGAATGAAGATTATTAAAATTTGTTATACCATGATAATTATCATATTCTTTGAAATTTAATAAAAATGTCAAATTTCTCACAAATCTGATAGGAGAGCATTTGGAAAATGAACTCGATTCAAAACATATAGTTGAAGTAAGTTATTATTTACTATTTATAAAACCTTTATAAACTATAAATATTTTTTTCTGAGATTGGTTAAAAAAGGAATATTTTTTCTTAAATCCTTTTTAATACTCAATATGTAATAAAACTATTAGGTAAATATTTTATACTGTTTTTGCTCAAGATATATTTTGAACTATAATAACTATTTAAATTTATTATATTTTTAATTTTATAATTATTAATAGTTATTTCGATAATGAAATATCTTTATTCTTTAATATTTTTTACTTATTTAATTAATAAAAATTAATATTTATTACACATAAGATTAACTTTTTAAGGATTATCAAATTTCTATATTGTATTATACTTGAAAATCTAAGGTTTGCTTAAAAAATATTTAATTCAATATAAATTACATCATTATTTAACTAAATTAAGTGTTCAATTAAATAATATTTTTAATAAAAATTATGATTTATCTTTATTATGATATAAATAGCACATTCAAAGCTTTTTTATAAATAAAAATCCTTGGATAAATTATATTGGGAGTATTTTAGTCACCCAATAGTTTTTGATTTATTGTTTCAAGTTAAATATACTATCTACAAAGCAATCTAATAATATTGCAAAAAATATTTAAATGTTACTAAAATAATATTATTAATAGTAATTTTAAAGTATAATTGCAATTATATTGTGATTACAGCTTTTAATTATATATCCATAATATTAAGAAATTATTAAATTAAATTGAATTTATTTTAAATAATTCGCTTTTAATTTGAAAATACATGGAAACTTAAAAGTTATATCATCTTTTATATATTAACTTATATATTTCATTTTAAAGTTATTATAATATTCTGTTATTCAAATAATAATACTGAATAAAGTTTTGAATTTATTTAGAGCTATAAAAAAATAATTTTAATAGAAAATATCTATTTCTATAGCTATTCATCTGACAGCTGAGCTAAGGTAATTATTTAGGTAATTTAAAATTAATATAAATATTACCTCAGCCAATTATAATCTTAAAAAATAATTAATAATTTCCAAAATAGTTAATGATTTCGCAAACTAAAAGAACTAATGTTGAATATTATATTTTTATAGATTAAATATCTAAATATTAAAATAAAATGATAGAATTAATTTAAAATAATTTAAAGCTTAACTTTATAATTCTTTTAATAATAGAAAAATAAATTAATGAGTTTTATTGTATTGAAATATAAAATTATTTTAATTAAACAATATTATCTTTGAAATTATCTATAATTGAATATTAAGTTTTATTATCATTTGCAGTTATTATAATATTTCAAAGCTAAATCTACTTGTATTATTCAGCATTAACTCTTTCTTTTCATCTATTGAGTTTATTATTATTATTATTATTATTTTATTTATCATGATAAAAAGGTGTTATAATAATATTGATTTCGTATATATCAAAGATATAGATTATAAAAAATTAAATTACAAAAAGTTAAGATTCAAATTGATATTATACATTGGTTGTAGTTAATTTGAACTCATAGAAAATACTATTACAAAATAACTTTAATTAATATAATTATTTATTTCTGATTGAATATTCAATTAAATCATTAGTTTGATGATAATATTGATTGAATCAATTGAATTATTAATTTTAATAAATCTATATTTAGTTTGTAGTTTGTAACCTAAAATATTATATTATTGAATGTATATAATCAATTCTTAAATGTATTCAAATGAATTATTGATATAATTGATTATATAAATTTAAAATAGAATAAACATTATGATATTATTATCAAAATTGAATTTTTAAAGTAATATATAAATAAGTTAAATTTCAATTAACTAAAAGATACCATAATTAATTAAAGAATTGAGATATTATCAGTTTAATTAATTTAAATAAAAAAGGTGAATATAAAATCAACACAGTGAAATAAATTCAAGCATTAAAATCCACATCATAAAAGTCAAAATAATTTATACAATTATAAAAATAAGAGTATTAATAAGATATGGTGATTTAAATTTCACAACAACACTATATATATTGAATATGTTAAATATAAAATTAGACAGATTCCTAAAATTTGATACTAAATTTAATATCAAAATTTCTAAAAATCGAATTAAACTGATATATTAATTATTAATCTTTTGACCAATTAAAAAATATGACAATAATATCTTATATTAACTTTTCAAATAATATATTTTTATACAATTATGAAGATAATCTGCTATCTTATATTAAGTTTAATTAAAAGAAAAATTTTTTGCATAGTAAAATTATCAACATGAATTACACGATCCATTATATTTTCCTCTATTCAATATTCTATTCTACAGTTAATATCCCTGATTTTAAATTATTAATATATTAAATCTAAAAATTTTACTATATTTAAATTTAATATAATTTTATAATTAACGAATTAAAAAAAATAAATTTAATAATACAGTTTTTAGGGAGAAAATAGTAATTTATTAAAACAGGAATAAACTAAACAGAAAAATAATGTAATATATGATTCAATGTCAAAGCAATTATTGTTATATAATCTATATAATATATCTCTTTTCTAAAAATTATGTATAGTTGGAACTGCAAGTTAGTGAAAGGTTAACCCAGTTGTAATAACTTATTTAGATTTTAAAAAATTACATTATCATCTAATTTCAATAGAAACTTTTAATAATCATGTAAACCATATTATTGACTCAGTAATATCTGGCTACATACTTATATAGTTTAAAATAAAATAACAATAATACTATATAACTCAACCACGATCAATAATTAAAATTGTAACTTAATAAATTATATTAGGAGTGGTTTGAGATTGAAATTCAATAATTATATGTGTATCATTCTATGTATACTATTACTTATTATCAACATATTATTTATTTTAATTCAATTAAACTGAATAATATGTGAAAGTGTAAGATATATAATAATTAGAATTGAATTTTAATTAATATATAAATTGATCATATATTAAAATTTTAAGTTTAATAAAAAAAATCTTAATATCAAAATAAATACAAACGTATCATTGTACATATTCATAATCGTCTATTTCAAATATAGAAACTACCACATTTAGGATGGTTTTTATATTATGATCAAATTTTGAAAACAGAATAAAATACTCAAAACATATATTGATCAAAACAATATATCATAAATAGTAGTTATTTAAGAATATTCTGTCAATGTTTCTCTATTTTATATATTTATAAATATATATATATTCATTAAATATTTATTAAACATTACCTTATTTATTAAAAAAAAATTTTTTTTATTTTGAAATTTTTCTCTAAATTTAACTAAAATAAATATTTTAGTTAATAATAATTGGAAAAATAAATAAAATATTTTGATTAAGTTTAAAATTATTTAAAATAAATATCGGCATAATTATATAAATTAAGGTAATATTAGGAACTTTAATCAAATTATATTTTACTTAATAAGATAATCGTTATAATTTTTGTTTACGGATCCTCATGTATCAGATTTAACAAAGCATAATACTTTTGTCAAAAATTAGTAATTGCATCAATGTATATATCATTATATTGATCTTTACCACCTATTTTCTAGATATATTTGATATACTATTATGATCGAGATTATGAAAGATATAATATCAAAATCTCAAAACCAGAATTATATTAGTATCGAATAGTGAAAATCGCTATAAATGATAACTTACCAATATATACTGTAAAATTTGAGCTAAATACTGAATAATTATACTGAAAATTATTATTAATTCACATTTAATAATAGAACTATTTTATGAAATATGAATAATTGAATATTAATATTTGGTACTTTAATAACATCTTAAATTATAACATATTGATCTTGTGATATTTAATTTTTGTTTAGATCATTTATCAGTTGATATTTTTTATAACCATTAAATTATCTTAAATATAAAACTGATAAATAAACAAGGAACTAAATGATAGTAAGAAAAATCTTACTTAAAATTCCTAATTTTATACCTCTGAAATACATGTCCCAAAGAATTTAAACAAATGCATTAAAATGACATATGAATTAACTAAAATAATGAAAAATTAGTTAAAAATCAAGTAACGGATCTTTATAGCACCTGTATTTGAAAATGTTAATTAAGTGGATACTTCAAGGGGGAATGAATACTTGAAGGGAGATGTGTTATTGAAATTTCTAAAATATTACCTTGAATTTAAATTGAAGTCACATGCACTAACAAGTTTAATTGCGGTCTAAGGTATTGAATAATGTGAAGTTAATTATCCGACCGAATTTTATATCATTTGATGAAATTAATAAACATTATTACAGATATATAGACTGTGGACTTCGTTAAACTTCAGAATGAATAATAAATAAACAGAATATAAAAACTCCAACAATACAATGTTCCTTTTATACATTATTGGCAATCAAATATTAATAATTCTTATTAACTATATTCTTAAAAAATATAGTTTATAATAATAAAGGATATTAATTGAAACCAATAATATATTCTCAATTAATAAATTATTATATTATAATATTGAGAATCCTTAATAAAAGTATAAACCCTTTAAATTCAAGAGATATGGTTAGATATTTATAAAAACTAAATTATATACTTTAATTATCGATTTATTAAATTTTGAAACATTAATTACCTGTTGAAGAATTCTTTAATTATCCCTAATATATATATATATATATATATATATATATATATTCCTATAAACAAATTTATACTTTTACAGAAATTAATTAAATTTATAAAATTACCAGTAATTATTTACTTTAAAAAACATGAAATAAAAATATATAGTTTAATAATAATAATAATAATAATAAGTTTTTGGATTAATCAGTACATAATAATATAAATATAACTTTGTTTAAAGAGATCATGAGAAAAATATGAACTTAAATTAATATAATTGGTAAAAAAAGATATTATAATCAGATAATTAAATAAATTATTAAAATATTAATACCCACTTTAATTTCAAGATATGTTATTGGAGATAAATACTAGTTACTCTAAAAATCTGGTGATTATATTATAAAAGTCATCTGGTAAGTATTTGATATTATACAAATCCTAGTTGTGTAATTTGTATTTATAATTGATTGTGAACTGGTTATCATTCTAGGATTTATAATAAATATAGGTAATATTCTTAGAGGATATATGTACTATCTTGGTAATTGATATCGAAAATAAAAGTATTATTATTAATTTAATCAGTCGATTTCTTATTAAAAGATATTAGTAAAATTATCAACATTATTTCACTTGAACTATTAAGTCATACAATTTCAAATAAATAATGTTAAGGCTATTTAAAAACGAAATAAAAGAGTAATTGGATTAGACAAAAGATATATCATAATTTATATGAGTATATCGATTAAATAAATAAATGTTATATCAGTATGTAAAATACCATAATAGGTCTAATATTGTAACGATCTTATCAATTATATAAAATCTTTGATATAGTATCTCATTTGAATAATAACTGAGCTATATATCGTATGAAAGAATATATATATATAGTAATTTACAAAAAAAATATCTGATTTTGTATAAATTACAATTAAAAAAATGAATTACTAGATTATAGAAAAGCTTTAGGTTATTAATTTTCAGATAACTCAATTCACGAGTAGTATCCGAAATATTTCAACAAGAGTTAGAAAAATACATATATTAAGGAAGACAAAGCAGTAGTGCTTATTTAGTGATATATCGACTGTTGTATTATCCCCATCGGGATAATGAACAACCTATAGACATAGACATAGCTACAGCATCTATATCTCCAATTCTGAGTTAGAAACATGCTTAAGTCAGTGCAAGTAATATCATAGTGTGAAAGAATTACGAAATAGTGTGCTTAGAATGGTTGCTATCTATAGCTTTCTTTGAGAGTAAAATAGGTACAATATTAGCTCATAAGTAAATATAGTTACATCTGGACTAATATCATATGCCACTATTGTTGTAATAAGAATTTTTATTTTTAAAGCTAAAAACAAGATTTATTTCGATGAATAAAGCTATTGACAATACTGCTCTGGAGGTTGAGTTTGCAACTACGATAATAACTTACATACTCTCATTAAATAAATAGAATATATATAATATTTTATAAAACTTGCTTCACACATGATAACTATACTGGCACTGACTTTAGTTGGGTTCTAACTGAAGCTTTAGAGCGTAAATATTTTCACTATGTCTATGTCCTTATCTCTTTTACGGTTACCTTGAAATTAGTCTAACCTTCGATACCTTACTGAATAAAGCCTATTCTGATAGTCTAAAGCATATATAAAATATTAACCTTTATATTTAGCACTCCAGGGCCTATTTGAAGTTTGAAATATTACACTAGTAAAATTAACTATAATATTATTTGAAACTATTATAATTTTATCAACTTTTTACCTTGACATTATTATTAATTATTAGAATAACTATTAAGTAATTATAATTATTAATTATTTTTTTTAGTTTAAGAAATAAAATTAAATAAATATGTAAAAACTTATTTAATGTGATGACGAATCTAACTAAATTTGTACAACTAAAAATTACTCTTAATTTATTAAAAAAGGAAATTTTTGTTGGATATTTAATAAAAAGAGAGATATTAATATATTTATATAGTTATATAAAAGAATATTAGTGGACAGAATATAATATTATTCAATATTTTTTAATATTTTCAGGTGAAATAAAGTAAGTTATGATTGAAATATTAGATAAAAACTCTAATGTTATAAATGAATAATAAATTGAAACATTTAAATGAAGATAGCTGAAATTTTATATATTATTAAGCTTGGAAAATATGTTATATCAAGTTTCTCAAAATATACATGATATATACCCATAAATTTATAATATTGGGTGCAAATTCGGATGTATTTTGGTCTTTAATAAAATATTTGAAATTTTTATAATAAAAATATTTTTTGAAAAAAAAGCTCAGTCTATTCTATATTTCTTTGTCTGATATAATAAATATATAGCTTAAATAATCTTATACAAAGAAATATGATACAAATGTTGATTATAATCAAAAATACATGATAAAAATTGATGAATTAATCAAGTTTATCCTTGTAAGATTATTATTTTTTAATTTAAAGGATTAAAATTGGAATAATTAAAAAATTAATTTCCATGCTTGTTTGTTTAAATGACATATATGATTTAAAATGTTCTGTGTAATGTCTCTTTCTCCTGGTATTAAACAACTCTCAATTCAGATTTTAATATTGGCTTGATTCTAATTATAATTAGCATAATATTGATTTAAATTATCATATGTTAAAATTTGTAGACAGGTAATATAACGTATATATAAATTAAAATACTAATAATCACTATATCCTATTTTACAATATATAAATGCCAATTTAACTTCAACTTTTTGATAAATATTCAATCTGAAAGGTATCCATATTATAATTTGAAGTTTCAGATATTTTCCACCCTCAAAATTATAGGTAAAATAGTTTGAAATTGTTTAAAACTATCCTTAAATTAAATAAATATCGGCATAATTCAAAAATAGCTAAATCCTAGTGTCTTTTATACCCTTAATATATAAGTATATCCTTAAAAAAATTGAAATCGTAATGATCTTCAACCTTTTCGATCAAATATATAATTTTCCTACTTAACTTTATATATATATATATATATATCATATCATATATAAATCACATTATAGTATTTACTCATTACAATTTGGAAATACTTGAGGATTTTGTTTCAAAGAAATGTTGGAACTTGTTTTATTGGTCCAATTTTCATATTTTTGAAAAAAAAATTTCGAGTTTAGAGGGGGGAGAATGAATATTATAGGTTAAATGCGATACCCATCCAATGGATGAAATGTGAATTCTATAATTATTTGTCGCTCCTAGATTGAAAATCTGTAACAATGTATAACGTTTGAGCCAATGACGGGTGAGATTGAATATTGATAAAGAACATCTGTTTGGTCAACTGATGTGATGAGATTGCTTAAATTCATGACAATAAGACTTCAATAGGCATCAATTAGGTTTTTATTGCTGCATATTTTACTAGTTTATAACTTCCATTTTCTTGAATATAGATGTTGATCTATTACAAGTGTTCACTAATATTCTTCTTATTATATTGTAATAATGATAGGAAGCAACATCAATACAGAATAATAACACAAACTTTTAGATTTATTACCTATACAACTTAATTTCAAATAAAAGCTTATGATTATATTAAATAGTTACCCAAACTAAAAGAAAAACAAATGAGGTATCATAAAATTAGGCACAAATCATTTCAAATTGACAAACATCATTTTATAGCTAAATAAATAACAGATCTAAAATATAAATATTTAATACCAATCAAATAATGAATAAACAAATTTAGTACAAAATTACCACTTACCACTGTTTAATATAGTTCAATATCCTTTTAAAAATAATGAATAAAGTTAAAAAATCTATTAAATTATGAATTATAATAATTTTTTTCTGATTTGACTTTTTAGACATAGTTTAGATTTTTTATAAAATTTCATTGAAATCAGATTTTTGGTGAAAATTTCGTGATAAATTTTGAATTAGAATTAAATTTAATTTTTGGGTTAATTGTTTAATTTGGAAAAGGTTTAATTAAATTAGATATAAGTTATTTGGAGACTGGATCTGGTGAGCCAATCAGATATGGCGTATGGGAACTTTTCAGAGGTGGATGGATTAGGTCATAGAGTTGAGTTCCCAACGATTGGTCGGCTGTATGTTGAATCGATTGAGGTAGATAAGCTGATTCTCCTCCTCCTGACTCAATCTTAGTAAAAGGCGAAATTGCCCTAATCAGGATGAAGAGGATGATTGGCCTTTTGATCAACTGTCTAATCATCATAAACAATGCATTGCAATGCGTCTGATTTATTCGAATGGACTGAATTGGGAACAATGGAAATCCCACAAGGTCCTATTACGTCAATGAATTCATTTTCTTCACTCGCCTCACTTAATATAAACCATCCGAATGATCAAGTTTGTGATTTTTTTCACTTTGCACTTAATCTCTATTATTATTATTATTATTAAACATACACTTTAATCAATATATTAAAGTTGTTATAATTAATAGACGACTAGTTAGACTTTTATTAGTGGGTTGATTGTTTGTCTCTTATTTTGGACTCGTCCTGATTTTAATACATTCTCCTTAGATTTATTGTTGTTTATTCTTATAATTTTAATACATAATATGTCTGCAAAGCGCCCTTCGATTGCTTGGGATCACTTTAGGAAGCTTGGCGAAGAGTGTACATGCATTCACTGTGGCAAAGTGCTAAAATACAACCGTTCTAGGACGACTAACCTTTTGAAACATCTTAGAATTCATGGAATACCGGGTACTTCAAGACACGAGACCTCAAAAGGCCAGGCGGGAAGTGGTCAGCCATCTCCAGAGGAACTTGCCAGCGAGAACGCTCGCGACGAGTTCCTCAATTCTTCTACTTCCACAGAATCACACGCTTCTTTTCAATACACACCTTCCACTGAGAGGGTGAGCAAACGTTCAAACCCCTTCTCGCTAAACGGCTCATCTATACTGAATCATCCCGCCCCAGCCGTCGGGATGGATGACACTATCTCTCCCATGGATCCGGCTGGTCGATTTAGACCTATGAAAACTCATCCTTCGGATATCTCTCCGGAGGCACGCCATCCATATAGTTCTTTGGCCCCACCAATGGCCAAACTTACTAGGCTTGCAGAAGTAAATTTCGGTGAAGGATATGCACCGTGTGGGTACTCGCGGCCGTATAACGTTGGCTCAGAAAGTGTTGAAGCTGATGCAAAGCGACTAGAGGAGGATCTTGTTGATCTCTTCTATCACTGGAATCTTCCCTATCAAATGATTGAAAGTGCTGAATTCCTCAAACTCCTCAAAAATCTTACTAATCTCCCTATTCTTAATTCGAATCGTTTAAAGATAAAAATATTAGAAAAGATCCGTCTAAGGGATACTCCTCAACAATAAAATTAAACTTAATCCATTGTAACTATCCTTTACTCCTTTTCAATGTTTTATCATAATTTTTGATAGCCATTTCGCCGATTACGCCCCCATTAAATTAGTCTAACGGTTGTGATATTTGATGATCGAAGCTCTTGAGATCACTTTTTTACGCCTTGATTGGGGAATACACTGCTGCAACCCAAACACAAAGAAAGATCGGCGAATTGTAAAGTAAGTTAACCCAAATAGTAACCCTACCAGTTGCCCAATTGGTATCAAGAACAATATCATATTTGGGAAGGTTATCTTGGGGGAAACCCTTCCAGCCGAAAAAGGACTATGTTGACACAAGTGCCTTCAAACTATCTTATTATTTATTATACTCATTATTTTAGCTAACTCAGCAGTAAATATTTATTCATAATTAATATATCTCATAAACATCAATTGAAAAACAAATTTTATTTCTTATCACTCTATTATGAATATTTTTTTTTGAATTATAAACAAATTAATATCATTTTTTTATTTAATATATTAACTCGAAAAATCTATTATAGTAAAAAAAAATTTTTAATCTCAATATTATCCATTAATTCCAATAAAACTTCATTTAATTGTGAACGTGATTCATATTTATTATTTACTATTCTCATTACATGAGGAAAAATGTATATATCAATAGTCCAATTAAAATTCAACCTAAAATAATGTTTAATGGATGATTGAATATTGCGAAAATATTCAATGAAGTCATAATTCTCATCAAAATTATCATTTCAATATGAATTGAAAATTGAGATAAATAAAAGCTCCCAATTCTTTAATTATCTTCAATTAAAGAAAGTTTTAGATAATTAGGTTTTAGTCCATTCCTTATATCCCCCCTCAAGTTCCTTGAAATTTGTCAAAATTGGGATTAAAAGGGGCTCTGTTTAATTACTTTTTACTCCCTATCAAATCTCCCCCTCTTTATATTTGAGGCTGCTTAGTGATAATTATGATTCCATTTTATTTGAATTTTAAGTCATCAAAAATGGTCCAACCTCAAATTTTATATTTATGTTATTATGTTTAATGACGTTACAGTTACTCACATTTAACCAATTAAATCCCTATTCAATATAATATACAAATATCTTTATTTTAATGAGAGTAAGAAAACGGACAAGGGCAAAAATTGAGATATATTATATAATTAAAACAAATAACACGGAGAATTTTAAATAATATTATATAACAAACTTGACAACTTTTAAAATTGATAGAACTATTATTACAAAATATTAGAAGAATTTTGTTTTAGTATTTAGTAAAAAAGTTATTATTACTATACTTAAGAGCGATATACCAAATATTTTCTTGAACCAAGATCATAAAAATTATCATCTTTATTTTTTCTATCTTATCATTCGATTATTTAGTTAAATTTGATTCAAGTGTATTTATTATAATAGGATATTCTCTGTCGATAAATATTTGTAGATAATAATCTCAATTCAAAATCTATTGAGAACAACTATAATGATCTGTATTCCAAAGCCTTGGATTAATATTGTTTTTCTTATCCTATAAATATATATATTTGTAAATAAACACTTGTGATATTTTCTTTTACCTACTAATTCCTTAGGTATTGAATATTCTTGCCTATTACAGCATTTTCAATCTAGAGGCAATATTTTAAATAATGAAATTGAATATATAATTATCACTAGTCCTTAATAGTAGCCCTGTATTAATCTATCAACTCGTAACTATATCAACCTTTATTTCAATCTATTCATCCACTAAGTACAGCATCAAAAAATATTTGACCATTCGGATACTTGAATCTCTAGATATTTTGTATTTCTTTAATCTATTCTTCATAATTGCCTAATATATTATATTTGAAACGCTACAATCGAAAGAGTTGGAAAAACAAAATAGATCAAAAATGAGACATTCTAATTGAGTTTGACTAAATTCAAACTCGACTCGCACCTTTGAATTTGCCAACACTTTAAGCAACCTTATTATACCTATATTTTCAAATATCAGGGATTATCCAATCTTACATGAATCACCTGATTCTTAATATTTTTTGACATTTTAAATGTCTATTAAAACTTACTATTAATATCTCATTATTAGCTTATCGAGTTTATTTTAACTTGCTCGCTGTATTCTTTTTAATAGTAACTTGAATAAGTCTGCTACTTATTTATTCGCCATTTATTCAAAAAACAAAATAAACAAAATAAAAAAATATGAGTTTATTGGTTATAAGGATATCCCAATACTCAATAGTAGTAATTTTTACTAAATTCAACCAATTCGGATTAATTAATGGTCATTGATGACCTTAAAAAATGTACTGCTCAGGTTACTGATATTGTGGCACATTAAGTGGGAAAATTCAGAGTGTTGCACTGAACACTTGAATTGATTGGAAGGTTGAGGTATTTACAATGTTTAACGAGTAATTGTAAGTTACTGATAAGAAATGATTGGCATGTATATACTCTTTTTATACATGTTAACCGATGAAATTAAATCTGAAAAAACAAATTTACCCTTACATAGCTTTTAATTACATTTATTTTTTCATAAAGGGTAATTAAATTAACATAATGTCCATTTAATTTTCTAATTTTAAGCTTAGAATTTAAATTTTACTTAAGATCATGTTTATTTAATATCCAGTAACTATTTGTATGTAATTATCCAACCAATTAATATTTTCTTTCTTTCTCGGTAATGACAGGAATATTTTAAAATAATTTGAATAATCGGTATTTCTTAAAGCTTAAATCATGATTTTAGTTATATCATATGCTTGAACCAATTATACGGTTTTGAACATACTGAATAATTACACAATATTTCGAATTGATCTAAAATTGATAAGATTTTTAAGTCACCAAATTTGTTGATTGTTAAAGCAATCAGAATCAATCAGTAAAAAATATAGTCTAATTTATCTACTTAAAAACCGTACTATTGTAAAAAATACTTTCTTTATTAGCAATTTAAGATTATTAATTGTCCTAAAACTTATTATACACTCAAATCAGGAAATAAATTCTGAATTTAACATATTTTGAATGGATACTCTACTCTTCGATTTTCTCCATAGTTGCTTATTTTATCTCGCTATTTACCACTAAATTAGTATAGAATATAGTTATCTCTTCTTAGTATTGAATTTATTGAAAAAAATATTTAATCAATGGGCTATATATTCTCTAATCTTTATTTCAAATATCAAATAATAACTTAGAAATCTATTTAAAAGAATTTGTTTTAGAAATTTTTTGAAATTTATAAATCATATAACATTTTAACAAAAAATATTATAATTAAAATTTTAATACACATTAATATTTTTTTTCAGTTAGTATAGTATTCATCTATGCTTGCAGAATTACTAATATTGATATGCTCCTCTCTATCTTCACAAATATTTAATATTTATACCGATCTTGGCTAATTTTAAATTTTCAATCATACTGGAAATTTTTAAAAAAATCTTTTCATAATTTTATATATATAATTTAAAGAAAGAAAAATATAGAATAATATTAGTATATATTACATGTATATATTACAGATATATATGACAAATTAATGACTTGATTAATTGAATGATTTCATTATAATTATTAATTTAAATAATATTTTTTTATAAAAACTATTCATTGATTATCTTGACAGTTAAAATAGTTTATATATTATTGTAAATTTTTTTATAGCTTTTAATTATAATGATATTTATATATTATATAAATTATTAATTTCAACAATCTATACATAACTATATAATTTATTTTTATTTTGTTTTATTAACCTTTAATTCATAGTTTATTCAAAAATTATAAATTTATAAATATAATATTAGTATTTTTATTATTATATTATTATATGTTCAATAATGAATTAAATTATAAATATATAAAAATAATGATATTTAAATATATCAGCAATATAATATGTATCTTAACTTCAAATAATCAAATTATTATTTTTATTATATTTTTAAATATTAATATTTATTGTTATATAGTTTGATACCATAATTAGTAATTTCCTAATTAAATTTCTGTTTTATCAAATTTTAATTAAATCATTAAATTTATATATTAATTTCAATCAATTCAAATACTCTACCGATAATTGATAGCTTTCATGATATATAAATTATTTTATCAAAATATTGAAGTGAATATATCATATTTTTAATATATATTATAACAAAATTATTTTTACAATAATTTATAAATTATTCAATAATGATTTTAAATATTTAATATTTAAAGTAATTTTTATTTAAATATATTATAATTTAATTTAATATAGAAAAATTTAAATTTAAATTTAAATTTTTATTTGAACTCTATACTTTAAAAAGTTTGAATAGAACACTTTAATAAAATGAATTAATAGGGAAATAACTTTTATATATATATAAAT
>JNEM01008845.1:0-15981 GCA_000697335.1 Conidiobolus incongruus B7586
AATTGCTACCTGATTGATACTTATCCTCACTCAAATTCACTTCCAAGTTCCTGATTAACCAAATTAGGCTCTATCAATATTTTACCAGTCCACGTCTCAGTGACCTCACTGTTACTCAGCTGTGCACGCTTATGCCTATATATTTCATTTAGTTATAAGGAGGACTGGTCTCCCTCTCTTGATCTCCCTCTTACATTACTTTTACACAAATTAATCTCTTGCCTATTTCCAAAATCAACCTTTTTGGTATACTCAAGTAACTGCCTATAGCTCCACTTGAGTCATTTTATACTATTTCTTCTAAGTTAGTTCCTATTGGTATTTGTGATTCTAACTTCTTAGCATGTCGGATACTAACGCCGCTACTGTTGCTGCCGGTCTAGTCGCTCTTTACAAAGCCCCGTTTACAAGTGATCAGGGCCGGATAGCCAGAGAACTGATCATCAGTAGTTTGCCCCAGCTAGTAGGTGTCATGCTTCACAACTTGGCCTACACAATGACTATGTCAGTGTCCTCGATGATACTCCAAGAGCTAATAACCGCGAAATACAAATAATTTGATATAAAGTTGATATAAAATTGGCATTATTCGCATAATTAATATTTTAAAAACAAAAGTTATCATTTGATTATTTTATTCAAGTTACTATTGCAGTATATTAAAAATGATTAATTCTATACCATAATCAAATTTAAATAAATTTATCAATAATAATATTTTATATTAACTTGATACTTTAATTATTATATAAATTTTTTAAACATTATCATCATTGGAATACATTGTTATAAAATATATATTATAATTTTATTAATTTTTTAACATTATTTCATTAAATTCATTTTTTGCTACTATATTTTTTATTTATTAGTTTAAATTTTTTTAAAAGAATAAAATTATTAAGAAAGTTATATTTATAGTTGGGAAAATTATTAAAGATTTAAAACTAGTCACTTTCATGAGATTTCTCTTCCCTCATTACCTTTCTGAATGCATAAGCCGCAGTATAACAGATAAACACATTCAAATATTTTGGTAATCCAGGACATATGGATATTTTTCCAACTTCTTTCAACGATATAACAGTCCTACTAAACTCTGTAATAATGCTGCCAGTATTACAATCTTCTAGGGTTAAACTATTGTGAAATGGTGCCAATTTCCACTTCCAATTAACTGTTTCAAATCATTTAATATTGGAAGCACATCGAATTTCAAACATCGTAAAAATTCTGGACATTTCTCCCTCAATGTGGCAGTTATTGGTATCGAATATAATATGTTATTTAAGCGTCAACAATTTTTGGGAAAATATTCTCCCAATATGTTCGTCATTGTCTGTGGTTAAAGTTGTGGGGACGAAGTTGAGCTAGATGAGGTGGGACTGAGTGTTTTGAGGGATTGAAAGTTGCCATTCTCTTTTGATGGGATGAGTTCGGTTCACAATATATTGGTTTGATAGTTGAATCATTTTGATATATTAATTCAAATGTTTTTATGATGATAGTAGTTTTGATTTATTGTATTTATACTATTTTTTCAAGTAAATATTTTTTGAATTTTTCCAACTTACAAAACTTAATATCTAACTAATTGTAATCAACTGCGGAGATTGCAAAAATGATTTGTATCAAATACACTCTGTAAATTTCTATTTCGAGAAATTTATTGAACGGAGCTACAAAGTAAGCAATAAGAATTCAAAGTTTAATTGACCGAGATTCAATTAAATCATAAATTGGTAACTGTTTTCTAATACTTTTTGGGAAAAGTTAAAATGCTAATTACAAATTTTAAGTATAATATTAACAAAATAATAATACATTATGTTATATTTTACATTTAGATATATTATGCTATATCAGTACAATATTTTCTATCCATAATAATTGTCTTGAATAAATTTTTTAAATAGTTAATACTTCAAAGTAGTTATAAACTATATATCATATTGAATTTTAAATTTTTCCCATATACAATGAAATTAATTAAAATTAATTAAATTGAAATATTATAATTTCCAAATTAATAAATATTAGACAGTGTTAAATTATAATATTAGAATTTCAAGTTTGGAAATCAAGTGATTTAGTCAATATAAAATTATAAGGTACTTTAATTTTACTAAGGATTAACTTAATCCCTCCGATTTAATTTATATTCCAAAATTGGAAATTAAATGATAAATTGAAACATTTCAAAGCTTTAAACCCTCAATTAAATTTTGAAAAATTGACAATAATGAAATGATATAATAACCATAGTAGTGTATATAAAGGTTAAAATTCCAAGTAAAGGTATCAATAAGACACTTTTAAAATATTCAAAATGGTTATATCACCAGCTCAATACATTATAATCCGACACAATCCCATCAAACGACAATGGAAACTAGTACGATCTCAAGACACCAAGGATTGCATCATTCAATTCCATTCCTTTTCACCTACAACTCTCACAAACTCCTACAACGAACAAATCGGTAAAATCTTCTCACCAAAATGTATTACTCTCAAGAAGCAAGTTTTAGTGAAAACCGAAAAACATGAAATTGACGTAGCTTTAACACGTACTTTTACCACATTTCATCTGAATGGAACTACTACCTTCAAAGGTTACGAAATTATTGATTGGAAATGGCATTTGGGACCCCTCCACAACAATTTGACATTAGAAGACTGTATATTTAATAGAAGGTTGGCAGAATTTGGTAGAAGTTATTTAAGTTTGAAAGAAGTTGGACATATTACAGTATTTGTGGAGATACCTGAGGATTTAGAGTTACTGATTGGATTTACAGCCGCTTGGGCCTTTAATAAGGTGTTGGATGGCGAGAGGGCTGGGGGAGGGCCTTAGGAAATTAACATGGTTGTATATTGTTAATAATCGAGAATTTATTCATATTTTTGAAATATTTGTTATATTATTGAATGAACTTTAAGCATCCTAAAAACAATGCCTATCAAAAATTATTCAGAATTTATATTTCTATGAATAAATAATACGTTGCATTTATATTAACTATCATCATTTAAATATAATCAATTTTTACACTCTTAAACGAGTCAAAATCGGTAATTACAAAACTAAACCGATCTAATATCGCATCTGCAAATTATATCTTTTCATTAATAACAACCAATAAGTTTATTAATATTTCTTGAAATTAGTGTATTAAAAAATGATTATAAAAATATTGAGTTTGGAAAAAATTAATTAATATTCATATAATTTAATTAAACAGGAAACTATGAAAGGAATATATTATTCAAATTATTTAATAATTTTTCCATTTTGGTTAATTGACAATTTTTATTAAAATTTTCATTTATGACCAATTTGAACTTAATTGTATTTATCAATACTAAAATCTATAAAATATAATAATTCTAATCATCATTTCACTCAGTATTCATTCATATAAGGAAGTGATTGGATAATTTTGGTTGAAAAACATATACATTTACAATATATTTTTGACCTAAATTTTTCAATTGTTTGGGTTTTAAATCCAAATTTTATATTTCAAACTTTATATTATAGTGATTTGAATATTATTCATCATATTATTATTTATTAAAATTGATCTAATAATTATATTTCTATATAAAATAATTTAGAATCACAGCTTTCAGAAAATGAACAAAAGGAATATTAAAAATTAATAAGAATTCAAAGAGTATACGACTAATATAAGAATTGAAAATAAGGATAATGAATGTTTTGAAAAAACCAAAAATATAGAAACGATAGTGTAACAAAAATAATTATGATTTTATTACAAAATATTCAATGATTTGAAGCATTGTTGTAAAATTAAATTTTATGAGAGATTAATTAATCTTCGATAGTATAGTGGTGAGTATACCCGCCTGTCACGCGGGTGACCTGGGTTCAATTCCCAGTCGGAGAGTTTTCTCAATTTTAGATCACAAATTACCTGTAATATTTATTATAAATTAACATTTTTTAAATAGTTGATAATATTTTCATTAATTAATGATAATTTGTTGACTTTCCAATTATTGTTTTATATACAAAAATATTGACTAATATTCAATAAAGTTGCAAATAATGAATTATGCTCAATGTATTTAAGTTAATAATGTTTTAACTTTATTAAAAATTGAGAATATTGGAATATTTTTTTAAATTTTTAAAATCCATTCAAAATTTATATAGGAAAATTTTAAATAAATGTTAACCTTGATAATTCAATTATTTTCTTCCTTAAATTAACTTGAATGATATTTCAAATGTAATATTGGTTAAATTTTTACATAATTTATTTAATTCAAAACATTAGAATGACTCTATTACAAAATTTGTAAACTAATCAAGTTATTTGTCAATTCGATATATTGAAAGTCTAATTATTAAAAAAGCATAGAAATCAATATTTTGGGCTTATTTTTTCTATGATTGTGGATTGGTTGAATTTACATTTTTTTTAAAAAATTTATTGAATATAGAATTTTAATGAGATTTAGAAATCTTCAAATTCAGTCCCATAATTTTTTGATAGGGATGAGAGGTTATTAAAATGTAATTGGTACTGTAATAAAAAAATATATTACTAATTCAATTATATTAATAAATAAATAAATAAATGATAACAAGAGCAATACAAAATTTAAGACCTATAAATCACATTCAAAAACGACAATTCTGGTCCGAACTCAGAGACAAGTATGTAGACTTACCCAAACCCAAAAATGTCGATTACTACACACGTTTAAATTTCGAGCAATTATCTAAATTACGCAAACAACCCAAACAGTACAAAACATTAACGCGTGAATTCATCCACAATTCGTTATATCATCCTCAGTACGGATACTTTTCCAAGCAGGCACTGATTTTCAGTCCTTTGAAGCCTTTTGATTTTAATAAGATTAGGGATCATTTGGAATTTATGAATTTGGTTGCTGGTGAGTATAAGGAACTCGAGGATGAAGTCAACGTGATTGATGATGTTTCGCGTCAGGTTTGGCATACCCCTACAGAGCTGTTTAAGCCTTACTATGGTGAATCTATAGCTAATTACATTGTTAAAAGATTTCAAAAGGAATTTAATGACGAAGAAAATTTGGTTATCTACGAAGTAGGAGCTGGTAACGGTACGTTAATGACTAACATTCTAGACTATTTAAAGAGGGAACATCCAGAGATTTACAATAAGACTCGATACAATATTGTAGAAATCAGTAGTCAACTGAGCAGGAAGCAATTAGAGAGTAATTTGAAGCCTGACCAGTTGAGTCATTTACATCATCATTTGAACCTCGTGAATCAAAGTATTTTGGATTTTGATCAAATTGTGAATGACAAGTGCTTTGTTATTGCTTTGGAAGTGATTGACAATTTCAGTCACGATGTCATTCGTTATAATACTCAGACTGGCGATATCGTCCAAGGTCTCGTCGCTGTTGACGACCAAGGCGATATGGAGGAAGTTTACGAACCTTTGCACGATCCCTTAATTGTCGAGTACTTGAAGGCTAGAGACCGTACCGGGTACAAATCTCCCCTTGCAAACCCCTCTTTATTAACCAAACTCAAATACCAATTACCATTTAGCCAAAATCTAAGCCTACCAGAATACTTACCAACCATGACATATAAACTAGTTAAAAAACTCAAAACAAATTTCCCCAATCACCATCTAATCCTCAGTGATTTTTACCAACTACCCGACACTATTGAAGGTATTGACGCTCCCGTAATTCAGACTAGATTTGAAAATACGATGATTCCATGCTCCACTTACCTTGTAGAACTTGGTTACTTTGATATTTTCTTCCCTACGAATTTTGAATTGTTGAGAGATATTTATAATGATGTACATTCCGCAAAAGCTGAGGTGTTGGATCAGAGAGAATTCTTGAAGGAATATGGCATGCTAGAAGGAACTAAGACCATAAGTGGCGAAAATCCAATGTTAAATTATTATGAAAATAATAAGTTTTTATTGAGTTAAAAGTTAAAAAAATAGATTGGTATTAAATTATTTAGCAATAAAGTTGATCTAATAAATTAAATAAATTAATAATTTTTTAGAGATTGAACTATTAAAAATGGTTTAATTTTTTATTATTTGAAAAATGATGGATTCAATAATACATATATCTAAATAATATAATGATTTTGTTTTTTGAATTTTGGATCAAATAACCATTGAAGAACAAAATAATAATAGAAATAAATGTTGAATTGCAATTGTTAAATAATATTTGAAATAGAGAATATCAATTAAGATTAATATTAATGTTTTTATTACCAAATTGAAAATAATTAATAAGATATTCAATAATTAAAATTGAAATGATTTTAAAATGGTATTTACATATATTTGGTAGACCTTGTTAGTTATAACTAAAATTCTAAAATTATTAATTTATTAATTTATTAACTTTTATAAAATCATTCAATTTATTACCATGAGTTAGCCATTTTAAATCCGCGTTAAATTATTTCTTCTTTTTACCCCCTCCCCCGACATTCCTATCCTTCCATGTGGATTTTCTCAACTTACAAGGACGATTCCCAATATACTTACCATTCATCTCTTTGACAGCTTTTACAAAATCAGTCACATTACCGAAACTGACAAACCCATAACCTTTGGATTTCCCGCTACGTTTGTCATAAATCACTTTCGCTTTTAGAAATGAGGGGTACTTGGAAAAGGCTTTGGATAGAATGTCGTCGTTCACTTCATTGCCGAGATCACCGCAGAATAAACGATAATCATCTAAATGGGAGGAGTTAGTGAATGAATAAGAAATGAATTTCTAAGACTTACTTGGATCCCATTCCAACAATGTAGGATCTTCCCAAGTTTTGTCAGCTGCTCGTCGTAACACTGTAGCTTTCTTCTTCTTCTCCCTTAAATGTTTTGCTTGCTCCTCAGGTGGTACATACGACCCTTGGTCATAACCCTGAGGTACTGATGGTATGACATCTTGTGCAGCTATTCCTCCCGTAGCTGGCGCCGTGGTGTCGCCGTAACCATAATTTTGGTAGTATTGGTAGTAATCTGCATATTGTTGCGAATTTGGATCGTAATTGGTATAATCGTAGCCTTCATAATTTTGGTAATACTGGTAATAGTCAGCGTTTGGATCATAATTTGAACTATTTGTATAATTGTTATTTGGGTATTGATTTGAACTCATTTATTTGTATTTATAATTTGTTATGTAACTAATTTGAATTTTCGTGAAATAGATGTTTTTTTTATGAGGAAAGGATTTATTCGACGACTTATGGGATGACATAATAAAACCGCCGTATCACTTAGTAATTACCAAGTATACGTAATAGTTACAAGGCATATAGTATATTTCCAATTCATCCAAGTGGATAACCGTAGTAATTCCTGGGACAGGACCCAATTCACTTAATTTCTCGCTAAAGGAGTATATAAAACAGATGTAGGCAAAAGTAAACAGACATGAGATGGTGATCTTAAAACGAGAAAGAACCAGAGGACACAGGTATACAAAGTGTGGGCAGCCACTATGTAAGAAAAGTGACTTGGAGGTTAATAGATCTTCACAGAGCAGTCAAGCTTAGCACATACAATGAAACTCGAGATAGAGGACAAATAACAATCCGGGACATGTCATAGATAGACAAGCCTTTGAGGTGCCATTATTCGTCGAGTGAGGGTTATAAGAAACCCCTCGTGAAATAGATGAGATCAATTGAAAATTTATAAAGTTTTCATTATTAAATAAATTTATGGGAATAACCGAATTTATTCAATCGTCACAAATGATTTAGTTGATTTAAATTTCAATAAGCCAAAAAAATTAAAAAATTGTAATTTATAAAAAATAAAATGAATGAATCCAACTTATAAGCATATATCAATCGAATTAATCTTATCAGGTGAGTATTATTGATTTATTTTCATTGCCTTTATCAATTCGAATTATTTTGACAGATATCTCCAAATTTTCAAATATTATTAAAATATTAAACCAAATATTAATTTTTTTTATTGTGAAATAATAAACTAGAAATATATATGTTTGTTATAAAAAATAATTATGTAACGATTAAATGTAGAAAGTTAGTTGGTGGGTGGTGAATTTAACCCAGCTTTTTCATCTACAGGTGCTGAAGCTGGAGGTGTAGTAGGAGTTGGGGCAGGAGCTTGAGAATTATTGTTAGTAAGCTCAGGATGAGTATTTTGAGGAGGCAAATCAGCGTTATAGAGTGTAGAAGTAGTAGTATCTTGGGGTGCAGCTTCTGGAGCTTGTTTAGCTCTACGATGAGTCTCCTAAAACAGATGAGTAATTGTATAAAGTAAAGAGTTAGTGAATTACCATCTTGGACAAAGATTCCTGATGGACTTCAACAATCTTGTCCCTAGCTACATTAATAACTTCTTTCACCTTTTTGCCGGGTTCTGTATTCAAAGCCTAGTACGAGGTTAATAACAATTAAATGATATGAAATAGATTGATTACATCTTGTCCCAACTGCAAAGCAGATTTGGCCACCTGGTCCAACCTCTCACTCAATTTCAATTGTTTGTCCAAATCCACCGCGCGTTCGCTTACTTTGAGTTTTTGGTCCAACTTCAGAGCTAATCCCTATGTTACTTAATAATTCATAGTGGTTTAATATGAAATTACCTTCAGTTTTTGCCATTTCAGTATAGGTACCAACTGTTGAAGAAATACCATATTTGGCTAATAATCAATTAGTTGAATGTAGCTATAGTGTGTTAAGGGAGGGATTACCATCGTAAAATTGTGCCTTCTTCATCAAAGTTTCGCTAAGTTCGTAACTTTGGGACAATAAATCACTCATGAAATTGGTCACCTTAAACTAGTTTAAATTTTTAATTTTTTTTTTGATTTGCTATAAATGTGTATACACGAAAATTACCTTGGTATCTTGTTGACTTGTTCCAGGTTCTTGAGTCTCCTCAGCCTCCAAACTATTATGAGTTCCCTTGGGCGTACTCTGGCTACTGGGTTCATCGAAATAACCTCTCACTTGAATGTGGCGATCTCCAATCATCGCATTAGACAACATAATAGCAGTTTTAGAACTGGAAGCTTTTTCGAATTTTATCAATGCGGTTCTCGAATTGTTCTGTTCGTCACTAATAAAAAATGAGTCAATTGTAGAGGAATGAAGAATATTGCTATTACTTTTGAACTTCAAAGTCGACGATTTTACCGCAGAAAAGGAAGAATTCTTTGACTGATGTGGGAATTAGTAAAAAAATTGAAGAGTAGTGATAATAATAACTTACCAACTTTGTCGCTAGTAGTAGGTGAAATATTAGTCACTAGGACTAGATTGGGAGTAGGTTTTTCAGGAATCTAAAATACCATCACTATGAATATTATGTTTTTTCGTCTAATTGAATATTTTATTTACTTGCATAGTCCAATTCATCTGTTTTATAAATTTTATATTCAATTAAAAATCTAAATTATTCAATATTGTCTTTGACATCATCTTCATTTATATGGAAATAATAATCCTATCGAATTTATGGGTATTTAAGATAAATTTCGCAGTCTAGTTTTAGGAACGATCCAATTGATAATTGACATTTTTAATTATTGATATCATCGTTGAGGTAGTTGTAGATAAATACTAAGTATGATATCAGGGTTGACAACGCAATTATTACCTAATGTATAACAATTTACTAATTTATTAATTTATTCAATAATGTAGAAATGAATTTTCGCAGATTACCAAGAAAATTACAGCTTTTGTAATGATGCAACTGAAAATTTCCATATTTTCATATGATTATTAAATACTGTATATATTTAATGATTTAGAAAACGAAATAAAATTTTAAATATTGAAATTAATTTAAATTATAAATTTGAAAATTCAATTTATTAATTATTAAATAATCTAATTATAATTTAATAATTTTTATTGTTAATTAAATATTATTATAAATTAAAAAATGATGTAATATTATAAATTTGAAGTGATTAATGTTAATAATATTATGTAATTTTTTGATTTATAATATCCAAAATATATAAAATTGAAAAATTATAATAATTTAATTAATCAATCTATTCAATCTAATATTTGTTGGAATAATTCTGATAATCCACAAATTTTCAATTTTAAAATGTTAACTGTTAATTTGAATTTAATGCAAATATAATGAAATAAACTGAATATTAATGATTCGATTTAATATTGATCAGCGATATTATACAAAATTTTGTTATGAATTATAACTTTTTTAATATTGAATTAAATTGTAAGTGAAAATATTGATTTTAAATGTAGTTATAAATTAATAAATAAAAATTATTTAAGAAAAATTGAGGGTAAAGAAAATTAAAAAATATTTATTTGAGTTGATATATCTTTTACAAAATAATGTGATGGGTTTAACTCTCCGACTGGGAATTGAACCCAGGTCACCCGCGTGACAGGCGGGGATACTCACCACTATACTATCGAAGATTATTTGATTTCAAAACATTAATTAAATATCCCCAACTTTTGAATTCCATTTGTTAAATTTTTATCATTATCAACAATCCAACCTCATAACTTAATTACCATTCACCAACCAAGATATTTTTAAACTTTGTAATAGTTTGGTTAATCTTTAACATCACTATTAAATTATCATAATTATATTGATAAATATTATTTTATTATTTTTACTTTGATTTCTTCAAGAAATTTTCAAGTTCCATTAATTGAAACTATTTTACCAATAAATATTGGCAGTTTTTGGAGTCAAAATGTGGGGGTAAAGATTAGAATTATTAAAAGATGGAGTCTCGGACTCTAATTAAACGACTGGAAGGAATAAAAGTACAACTCTAGAAATTGAAATGGATGGATAGTTAAAACGAAGGATTGAGATGGAATTGGATGTTGATACAGATATTAAGATTCAGGGGATAATTAATCTTATAATTAATCCGATGAATATGGATACCTACTAATATTGACAAAACAATCATACTAATAATACAAGTTGAAGGATATTAATTATGATGGAAAGTGAGGATTTCACCAATTAATCCGAATGAGCTTCGATTGCAAAGTAGGGCAAATCCGTCATTTGAACCATTCCAATCTTGCAATTGGGCGAGGATTGGGGAAGCGAATCATCGTTGAATTCCATAGAACAGTACACGCAAAATCCATCTTCGTGCGTCGTGGCGAATGAGTGAATAGGGCATTTGCTCATCTCAGTTGCAGATCCTCTGTGAAAGATGTTTAACAATCGAGAAACTGTGCCCAGAATATTTGTGGGGCTTTTGGATATGAATGAGTGGCTGATGGATCTTTGTCTTGGTATGAAAATTGGCTCTGGTGATGTCTGTTTGTCGAGATCAATACTCGTTCTAGGTTTTGTAATAACTGGATTTGCTAACAGTGACATGAGTTGGGTAGAAGTCAATGACGAATGAATTTTGAATAGTTTAATTGAATAAATTGTTTGGTTTGAAGCAGTGTTGTTTTCCAATTAAAATAAATTGAAAAGTTTGAATAGCAGTAAATAGCTGAAATAATGAATGAACTGAATTAATTGTGGAGTGGAATTCCTTAGAGTATTTATACCTAATATTGTTATTATTCTCCAATAGATTAAATTACCAAATATAGGATTAAATCCAATACAGTCCAATAAATTAAGGATTTTAATGTTTCTATTTGATTACCTAAATTAACTGGGAAGTTGTTTATCCATTAACAATTTAGATTCCCAATTAGGCAACTACAGAATCACAAAAATGAGATTTACACAATTTAACAAATCTAGATGGTTTGTTATTTGCAAAATCTTTACGAATCAACTTTATGACACAAGTGTACTAAGCCATTCCCTCCTTTTTTATTGACTCAATTTGAAATCTTTTATAATCTCCTTTTTTATTTAAATAAACTAATTTCCGTAATATTTCACCCCAATATTAAAGTAGTATCCCTATCTGAATAAATTAATTTGAATTTAACATTCTAGCTTATTTATTCATATGAGCTTTTCCATTCAACCTAAATTACATTTCAATTTAATATTAAGGATACTAATAATATATAGATCATAATAAATTTGATGATTTCATATTTTGAATAATTCGTATTAAAAACAAAGTTTCCCAACTTTTGGCTTGCATTATTATTTAATCGAACTTGTTTAGATTTCATTGAACCGTCAATCTAAAGTCAATCCATTTGGAACTAGATTTTTCGCTTTAAGAAATAACTCATAAAGACTATGAAATTAAAAATATTGAGAAAATAATAAACTAATAATATGTAATCAAAACTAAAATTAATGATATCAATTAAATTTAATTGTAATATAAATAAATGAATGATTGAAATATTATTCATATTGCATTTTACTATGTATAGTTAACTCATAATATAATGGTGATTATTAGTAATAGAATAAATTGCGTATTTTAATAAAGATTAGTATAAGTGACCAAATTGATATTAAAATGCTTTATAAAATTCTTAAAGATTAAACCAATAGTATAAAAGTTTTTCAATAAGGATATATTGATAATAAGTGCTAGATCGAAGGATTTAACCCCGAATTTTTTTAGTACTATTGGATAATACTCAACAATCGTTTATTCATTAGACCCATAATATTGATTCAAACATTGCAATCGTATACGAAATATTTGTCAAGAGAGTCCTTTTTTACTTAGGTTATTGACGAATATATTATTGATAGAGAGATGATATGCGAATTTGAAGTATTAATATTTTTAATTTAAGATTTTTATTTCTTGCTCTCTTTTCATCCTAATAATTCTAGTTATTTAAAATTCTAAGTTAATCACATCGCAAAATTGTAAAATTTGAAAAAAATGAATATTGTAATCATAATTATAGAAAATTGATTAAATATAAAATATGAAAATATAATAGGTGTAAATTTACCACTATTTTAATAAAACTTTTTATAATAATTTAGTTTTTCACTAAAAATATTAAAGCTGTAAAAAATTCATTAAATTTTTAACTATTTAATATTTTGCAACATTACCAAATTAAGAACATAACTTTGAACATTGATATTTATATCAAATTATTAATTAAATACAATTTCTAATTATATCAAATTAATTTTAGCATTAACAATATCATAATTCAGACAAATTTCTTATTTTGTAAGCCTAACATATTACTTCGATTTATAAATTATTAATAACCAATCCCCAAAAATTTTCATATATTACTAAACTCATCTATTTTTATCATCTGTAAAATATAACATAGGGCGGATTCGTTTAGGATATAAATTCACAATATTCTATTAAAATATTCGATTGGAATACTCAATTAGATGAATATCAAGTTGAAAAAATATGTTTAAAATTATTGCGTAGTATTATTTTGATATCTTGACAGAATTGTATTATCGAAATTACAAGTTGTTTAAAGTTTATAACATATTTTTTTATTAAAAAGATTGTTTGAACAAGTTGATGGATTCAATCACTTTGGCGTAGATTATCAATCAAAAGTACCAGTTTTAGAGGTTATACAATACGGAATGGAGTTGAAAATTTAGAAATTAATATTATTTGAACTGTATCCTGTAATGTTTAGTTTCTTATCAGATTTGAAAATTTTACAATTTTTATGAATTGCTTTACTGGAGTTGACATTTTTTGAATAGTTAAAAATATATCATTGTATAATAATAAAGTCATGGCAATTTCGCATACTATATAAATGTTTATACTTCGGAGTTAACAAAACTTAAAACAACATCAGTAATTAATTTAAATAATTACCATGCAAGATATTAAAAGCTCTATTTTTTGATACAACTAAAAATATTTTTTCAATACCTTTATATTTTGGACCACATAAATCAATATTATTACTCAATAATATTGTTTTATATTTCATTATATCGATTTTTTTGAATATATATTAATCAAAATTTTTGAAAATTTTCAACTATTCATATTGAAAATCAGCTTTTAAGAACTACAAATTTACCAATTTATCATCAGATTCAAATATTAAATTTGATTATAACACAATGAAAATTAAATTAATATTGTACTTGAATAATTGGATAAAATTACCGATTATTGATTTAATTTTTAACAAAATGATTCTTTATATGAATAATAATTAATTTAAATGATGATTCACGTTTAATATTTTATTTATTATTAATTAGTATTTTTAAAAATAGAATTTTAAAATTTTTTAAATTTCATATTATTTAATGAGTTGGCAATATTTTAACAATCAAAAAAGAAAAATTTTAATCCAATAGTTTTAAAAATGTGGATTGCAGGTTTCATCCCTTTAATCCAATATTATACTTTAATTACTGAATATATTCAGGGTGAGGGGATTCATCGTAAAAATTTTTCTAAACGAGATCCTATAATATTCAGTTTGATGATATCGATATTATATATCAATACATTAAAATTAACAAACGATTTGATTGTAATAATATTCTTAGAAGCAAATAACCATGCCATATCAAATTTCTTTATTAGTGATATTATTTTAAATGAATGACTTTAATATTGTTATATAAAGTTCATCCATTTTATTCATTAAAGACTATATATTTTATTGATTATTTCTAATTATTAAATAATCTTTAAACTAAAGTTGATAAATTTTTAATCAAGATTCAAATAATATACTATTTAATATATTTACAATATTCTATATTTTGACTCAAATCATATTTTATTCTTTAAAGATTTCCTTAAAAATTATATTTAATTTGAATATTATTAAAATTAATACAATTGATTTTTGATTGTTAATTTATATTATAAAAATAAATTTTGATTTAAATAATTTTAAATTTTAATTTATCAATTTAATATTTATTCATATAAATAATTATCCTTTTGATTTAATATAAAAGAGTATATTTATGCTATCTAAAGGAACAATATATTAGCTCTTTATAAACTATATTGGACTATAAATGTTATAATTTTTAATTTCTAGTAATTAATAGTTTAGAAAGAAAAAAAACGCAATTTTTTTAATTTTTGATTTTTTTACCAAATTATTGCGTTTAAAATATAAAATATAACCAAAATACATAGGAGAGTTAGTATTTCTAGTAGATATATATATCATTTTTTTTAAGTATTTTAATTTAAAAATTTAAAGCTAAATTCAATCACTTATAAATTTGATTATCATTATCCAATATATTGTATTTTATTATTATTAAAATTTAACCATAAATTTATAAATATAAATTTTTTTCTAAAATTACCCATTATTATCTGATTTGTCATTTTAAGGTTAGAAAGGATATTATTTGAAATTTATTAAAATATAAAAGATTAATTTTTATATTTATATTTATATTAATTAATATAAATTTAAAATAAATATAGTTATATTTAATCCAAAAAAATATAACAAAAAATTAACGCTTTTATGTTAAGTCATTATAACTAATTAATCTTTAATTTCTTTTATTGTCTTTTATTTATAAATAAAAAATATTATATTAAGATAATATAATCACTTTTATAAACCTAAATTAATAAAAATTTTACTTATATAATGATATTAATAGCTAGAATAAATTATAATAATATATAATATTTTTATTCAACTATTAAAGACAAACTATTTAATAATAAGCTTTATATTTCTATTTTAAATAAACTATTTTTAATCAGTATCCTTATTAGAAATCGAATATATCTACTATTTTGCATAATTACTATAAGTATTTAAATTTAAAATTATAGAAAATATTTTATATAAAGATTCAAAAAAATTTATCATATTTAATATATTTACTAAAATATAGCCTATTTAACTATAAATCTTTTAGCTAATTAAAAAATATATTTTTAAAAAAATTTTGCAAATAAATTCAATATATATATTATTAAATATAAAATTTTTATAATAGATAATATTTTAAATTTCAAAAACTTATTAAGAATATTATAAATTATATATTAGTTTATTCATTT
>JNEM01008856.1:0-11464 GCA_000697335.1 Conidiobolus incongruus B7586
CTGCTGAACTCTTCCAATCTGTCATTTTCTTATTTGCCATGCATCCCTACGACGCCGGAGATCGTGTTGTTGTTGATAAAGAAATAATGAATGTCAACAGGATTGGCCTTCTTGGAACAGAATTCACCCACTCCAACGGACAGATCATCTACATTCCTCATGCCACTTTGAGAACCAAATACATCTACAATATGAGAAGATCGTTGAACCAGGCCGAACAAATTGACTTTGAGATGTCCTTCGATACTCCCATTGAAAAGATTGATGCTCTCAGAGAGAAGATCAATCACTATCTCAAGCATGAAGAATCTCGCGATTTCTTCCCTGAGCCTACCATTGCTCTTGCAGGCATCTCCAATGCCAACCTTATGAAGTGGTTCGTGTGGCTGGAACACAAGTCCAACTGGCAAGAGGGTGGTAAGAGATGGATCCGAACCACTCGTTTCATCCTAGCGCTCCGAAGATTCTTCCATGAGTTGGGTATTACCTACAAATTACCTCCTCAGCCTGTCGAATATACCTATCACGACAATGCTTCATCTGCTACATTTACCCAATATAATCCACCCCAATCCATGCCAGCTCACCTTGGAGTCTTACCACACTCCCAGCAAGATTAAATTGGACCAAATCAGAAATCCTCATCATCATGATATCATCTCAAAGGAAAATTTTCCCCAAAATGTTTAGTTCGGATTGAATCATTTAATTCTCAAAAAATAATTGTATAATTTAATTCATTTTAATTTTTTATTTCAAACAATAAAAACACCTAAAAATTATAAAATTATAATATTAATATCCCTTCTATTTTACTAATTTTAATTTACAATAAACATTTACCGAAGATTATAACTAAATAACTAAATAACTAAAGAGATAATGATTATAGTAAATTAATTAGTGGAAAGGATATGATTTCATTGCATCAAAATAAAAAGAAAAAAACAGATGATTACTTATAAATAGAATCATTCTCATTTTTAGCAATCTAAAACAAACTAATATCAATATCTATTTCAATTGTATCATAATACATTTTTATATATTATATACATCAAATTATATAATGAATCGGAGATATTATAGAAATGATGTATTTAATTTTAACAAATAGAATAATTGGCAATATATATTTTAATTTTTCAAAGAAAGGGAAAATTACATATATAATTAAAAAGTATACAATAATAGAATTTTATTAAATATATTTAACATATTATAAATACTCAATATAAATTTAGCACTATCTACGATTCAATTTATTCATAATCTTGGCACCATCCATTATTAATAACTTCGTTTATTTCAAAAAAATTATTTTATTATATTATTATTTCTATTTTATTTTAAATAAATATAATTTTTTTTCTTTATAAAAAATTTCAAAAATTACATTAGTCATTACAATTAGGAATTTGATATTTGATATTTTGAAAATAATTTCAAAAAAAATTTTTTTTTCTTTTAAAATTATTAATTATTAAAACAAACCCATTTAGACTATTATCTCCTGATAATATCATTCATTATTCATTACTTCTAAGTGTTCAAGCTCTTTAATATTTATAAGTTTTAGAAATATTTAGATTATTATTGGTAAGGAATAATCATTATTTATAATTATAATTTATATAGTAAAGTAGAATGTATATATTACAATTGATTAAGAATAGAAAAAAATATATGAAACATAAATTTAGACACTGTTTACAAGGTATTAATTCTAATACTATTCAAACATAATTATCAGATTATACTATTAGTTCCTTAAATATAAATTGGACAATATTACTGTCCATTTATCGTGATTCAATCCCTTACAAATCCAATACAGCTTATAAAATTAATAATATATTGTATCTAATTATTACACAAATTTCTCTTCAAAAAATATCATAAACCTTAACAATGTAAAATCAGTTTATTATATTATAATCAAATTATTACAATTTAGTTCTCTCAAATCATAAATATTGTATAATATCCTATATTTTTTTGTATATAATTGAAATCAATGATCAGTAAAAACTCGATCAAAAGTTTATAATTAAATTTCTTAATTTGGTAATTAATAGACAAATTTTATGAATCCAATATTCATTGAAATTATTAACAAAATTTAGAAATTTAATTATTCCCATAAATTTTAACTTAATTAAATATAATAAAATTATGACAGTTTAAAATAAATTGCTAAACAACAATTACTAAGTCCTCTTAATAAATAAATAAATAAATAAATTAAAATGGGAGGAGGAGATCTTGTAAGTCTAATTAATATAAACCAAATTAACGAATTATTAATTTTGATAATTTATTCATTAGAATTTCAAAAAATCTTGGCATCCCGCCACATTTAAAAATCAAGAAAGGGTATGGAAAGCTGAGCAGCAAGCATTGGAGGAGCAGAAGAAAGCCGAACAACTTAGGAGGGAGATTGAGGAGGAGAGGCAGAGGGAAGAGTTGCAAAATCTTCAGGTTCAGGCTGGCAAAAGGTAATTATTATTGAATAACGTTAATTTTTTAATATTTACACTTTTGAAATTTAGAAAGGTAAGTAACAAAATGGATTGGATGTACGGTATGGGACCGGAATCGTCAACCGCAATAACTGAAGAGAAGGAGCAATATTTATTGGGCAAACGCAAAGTTGACAAATTACTAGAGTCTAAGGTAGAGGAGAAGCCGTCATTGAGTAGCGGACAAATTATCAAAGACGACAAAGTGGGTACTGATTTGGACAATTTGGCCAAATTCAGAGAGGATCCTTTGACTGCAATTTTGATGAAAGAAAAGTGCATTCTCGAGAAAATGCTCAAAAATCCTCTCAAGGTTAAAGCTATTGAAAAGTCAAAGGATGGTAAAAAGCATAAGAAGGAGAAGAAAGAGAAGAAAGAAAAAAAAGAAAAGAGGGACAAGAATCATAGAGACGATGGTTATAATCATAGAGATAGACGTTCAGATAGAGAATACGACAGAAATGGAGATAGAAATAGAGATTCTGATCATCATAGAAGGAGCGGAGGTCACGATTCCCGCGACTATAGCTCCAGATCGCATAGACGCTCTAGTAGATCACATTCTCCTCGAGAAAGTGGCCATCACAGTCCCAGATCCAGCTACCGTTACCGCGAATCTGAATCAGATAGTCGTCACAGATCAGATCGCTATTATAGGGATTCGAAATACGATCGTCGAGACAACCATCGTCGCGATTACACCTCTCGCCACAAGGAACGATCCAGATCTCACGACCGAGACTTACCCCAAGCCGATCCTAAACGCGACGAATATGAAAGAGAAGAAAGAGAGAGAAAGTTAAGAGCCATGATGCAAAATGCGGACGAAATGGACATTGAGCGCAAAGCGAGATTAATTAAAATCGACAAGATGGAGAAAGATGAAGCTGAGCAAGTTCTTCAGACTCAAATCAAAGATGCTAGAGATGGCTATAATGCTTCTTTTATCAAGTAACTTTAATATTTTATTGTATTTTATTATTTTTACTAACCTATTTCTAACTAGTGAAATGCATCACAATCATTATTTCTCCAGAAGGTAAATGCTAAAGTTAACATCTTAAATTTTGAAAATTTTTCAAGTTACAAAAATATGCTATTAAACTTTTAAGAAATCGTTTCTCAGGTTTTTTCAACATCCGGAAATTTTGCACCCATCTACAACTTATTATTTTATTGCTGTATTAATATAACATTAAATGCCATTTATAACTCAAATTGTGTAAAATAGTACATTTGTCATTTGTAATAAATATCATAGCTAGTGTATAATCTTAAATATTTTTATGAAATTGATAATGTTTAAATATAATTTATAATTTAAATTTAATCATATTGAATATTTAAACTAAAACTAAAGCTTGCTTCATATAATACTTAAAGTTAATTTTAAAAATTGTAGAAAATATTAAATAAAGTTTAAAAACGTATTTTCAATGATTAAGCAGGTATATAAATAAGAAAATTCATATAATAAAAATTATAATCAATATATATATATTGATTAAATTAATTATAATTAAATTGATTCTAAAATTTAATAACTTTCTGAATTTTATATAATTATAAAAATTAAAAATTTTATTAATAAAATCTTATTTTATTATTATTATTATTATTTTAATATTGATTATCTTTTATAAGTTTTGATATTAATATTAATATATTTATATTATTTTAAATTTTAATAATAATTATTTAATTTAATAATATTTCTTTTTTTAATTTTTGGTTTATAATCTATAAATAATTTGATTGAATATTAAAATCAATTTAACATATAATAGTTTAATTTTAATTTATAATACTTGATCAAGTATTGTATTTCAAAAATATATCTGTTTTGATTTAGTAGTTAAGTTAATATTATTTTTTATTTCAGAGCAGTTGTGTCATTCTATAATGAAATGATATTCTTTGTTCTCTTTGTTAGATCCAAGCCAAAGCCTATATCAATCACATAATAAACTAGTAAATCTCCAAGAGTGACAGATTAGATATCCTGGTACAATATCTCAACAGTAAGTCAACTTCAAGACATACAGTCCTGAAATATTAAAGGCAGGGTTAATAAAATATTTACTAAATTGTATTAATAGTAATTGTCTAAAAATGATCATTATTGACAGAACATATTACAAATCATAATATTAGGATTGGAATTATAGATTTATTTAAGTTTTGATCATTCATTTGAATTTGAAAAAAGTATTCAAAAGATTAACTTTACCTATTGTCTAAAATGATCTTAATAAAGTAATCATCATTATAAGCTCATAGTGAAAATACATTCATTGAATATAACTAAAATTTTGTTATTTTTCAAATAATATGTTTTTTATTTAAATTGTATATTTTTTTGTTAAAAAGTGATACATTTTATATAAATGGAATTTTGATTGTCTGCTAATTGGATTAATTTAATTGTAAAGATCAGGCTTTTTGTGTCAAGATTCCAGAATAATGGACAAAAATGCTTAGAAGTAGTTGCCACTGGCCAATCGCACAATGTGCTGGCCGGTTTGTGGGTGTCGGAAGCTAGGTGCCCAGTGGTTGAAGATTTTGGTGCATTTCAGTTGGTATTGTTCCTGGGTCAAGTCGTCGTCCTCTTCGTCGAGTGCTTCCTGGTACAGGTCGATCGTGTTTTCGATGGTTTCCGTCCACTCATCAAGAATTTGGGGATTGGGGAAGCTGAACATATATCGCTTATTGGGGATTGGCGGTTGATTGGGTGTGATGGGTGCTGAATTGTGAGGAGGAACGATTATGTGGTCCCGATCAGTGAGTTTGGCATAGGGCGCCACTTGTGTTGGCATAGGAAATGGGGGACTTTGGAAACTAATCTGACATGTGTATTTCATGAAAGTGTGCTCGATATTGAATGCTTTACTGGGTAAAAATTGGTAATCAGCACTATGGTGACCAAGTTTAATGAACATGATATGACGTCTCCCAACTGCAGTACCAGTTACACGGAAAGTCTGAGTGTGTGAGCCAGTGAAGTCAAGAATGGGAGGATGAAAAGTCAGTCCAATACCATGTAGTAAAATTCGGAAGTGTGGGTCAGGTTTGGGAATTTGGATCCACATTGGCTCTGAAAGCTCATTAATGATCAATTTGATATCTGAAGGGCATCCAAAAGTAATTGGATGATACGGTATATCGGTAGCCAGCTCAAGAGGCTCATCAGAAATAGAGTCGAACAACTGGGAAAGATATGAGTGTGATAGTTTACCGTTAGTGTCAAAAGCTTTGACTTGACTGATAAATCCATCTAAAGAAGGAGTTGAATCGCTAGTTTGAATTTCAGCACTTAAACTCATTAACACAGTAATTAAATTCTGAGTTAATTCGAGATCAAAATTGATGAATTCTTCATTTGCAGTATACCAAGCAACGGAGAAGTGATCCAATATTTGATCAGCGGGCTGAGCCTCTCCAGGAAGACGTAAGGACATGAACAATGCTCGTAAAGAGTGATCAATGCTAAGATTTGTCCAACTGAATCGATCCATGAATGCTCTTGCCAAATTACCATTCCGAGTATCGCCCAAAAATCTTCCCAATTGACGTCTATTTAACTCAGGTGTATTAAATAAAAATTTGGCAATGCTAGAAGGATCAGATCTGAGTGCACCTCTGGAAACCATATAATCTAAAGCTTTGAAAGGGTCAATTTCGAATCGCCTCACTGCACTAGCCATGATAGGATGGAGCTTGGCTGGTTCAGGATCAGCAGTAGGCGATGGGGGTGGCTTGAAATCTGCACTACTCTTCACACCTCTATTAATGACCGATGTGATAGCTTCAACCCAAATAATTTTCTTAATCTCGTATTCGGAATCCAAATCCGAAAATTCAGGTGCTTCGAGAGGTTTTGTAACAACTAAAATATGATCAAATAAAAATAAATACCTATCTTTTGTCATGACGCTGTTTAGAATTTGGCTGGCAGGCCCTTGATAAACTAATTTATGTTCATCTAAATCGGGACGTAGCTCTGCGGGATGCAAACTGGAAGCAGAGGAAAATCTTTGGACTTTGGTTTGAACAAACGAGTTTTTGATAACTTGGTTGGTAAGTGGCTTAATACTCTTCAAGCTGCGCTCCAATAAACTTAGCTCCGACTCCAATTTGAGTTCTTCTGCTTGGTTGAGATCTTTTTGTTGATTGGGGGAAAATGACATATCCATAATGATAGGACTCGTTTCAGGAACGTTGGGCAGAGCGGAATTAGCTGCATCATCCTGATTTTTGAAGCCTCTATCGTTTTGTTGTTGTGTATTAGGTGATATACTATCGATGTTCACAACAGTAGGCTTGGCATATTTCTGCTTTTGTGCTTGGTCGAGATCTATAATATGGGTACCAGTGTTAGACAAAGGTTCTTTGGGGTTGTTAATATGATCTGTCATAACGGAAGCCAATGAACGGTCTTCTAACACATCATCATTTTTAAATCTATAGGGGGATGAGGGTGGTGAATCGACATTCTTCTCATTTTCAGAAAAGAATTCATGTGAAACAATAGGTCTCAAGTTCGATTTGCCCTTCAAAGTAGAAGTTTTAATTGAAAAGTAATCCGCTTTTGCTTGATTATCCATAGTGACATGGGGAGTAGTAACCGAAGGAAAATCACCTCTAGTTGGAGTAGTTTCGCCAGATTGCTGAATTACCAGAGGTTTCATTTTGAGTGGCTCATTCTGAATCACAACCTTTTGTGGTGAATTGCCTTGATTATCATCCTTATTGTAATTCACATTCATTTGAACCTTAAAATTGCTTGCTGAAGACTTGGATCTAGATAGTGAAAAGTTATCAAATAGATTTTTGAAAGATTTTAGAATGTCTCCTTTTTCATTATTATTCCTCTTAGCGGTTGTAGCTGAACGGGATAGCATTGTAGGACTTCCAGTAGGAGTTCGGGGTGCGACTGCATTAGTTTTAGATCTCGTATGTTTGCTGTTTGACTGCTCTTCAGGGGGAGTATTTTGGACAGCAGTGTTGCTTGGAAAAGAATCTGAAGATGGTGATAAAAGCCTGTTCATCCATTTCATTGATCTTTTAGGTGTTAAGGTTTTTTCTTTTATAGTAGATGTGATAACCGATTCATTCATTTTGCTTGGAAATGTGGGTCTGGCTGGAGTCACTTGATCTGGAATAGCAGCTGGTGAGCTTTTATCGACCCTATGCGACTTAGATCTTTGGAGAGTAGCTGCTTCCATACGGCTCTGGAGAAGAAGCTGGGCTGGGGTCGTTGTTTCTTGATGAAGTGGGGATGGAGATATGGGATGTAGTTTTGAAAGATCACTCGCATTTTTATGGCTAAAATAATCGTTAGATGTTGCAAGCGCATTAAAGGATTTAGATCTTCGAACTAATTTTTTCCTATTCTCTTTATAAATGGACTGGTGTGCCAACGGTGATAATGGCTTAATCTCAAACTTTGCAAGGTGAGGTGATGCTGAAGTAGGACTACGTACAAGTGTAACAGGAGGTCTAGAAGCGGAAGATGAGGCAAAGTTCAAAGGTTCTGGTCGAAGGGATGGTTTTGGGAGCTGGTTATGTGAAAACTGACTGGCTAAATAGCCTAAGGGATCAGTTGCAACTATGGGAGCTGGGATGGTTGAATTTTGGTTAAAGTTATTTCTGTCTTCTTCATTCTGGTCAACTGATACAGGGGCTGTTTGTTGAATATTAGCTTGATCTATATTTGTTGCTTTTTGCTTAGAAAGTTGAGATTCTTGATTTGACTGTGAATCTTGAATATCTTTGTCGGAGTTTTGGGAACTATTATTTTCCATTTTATCATATGAATCTAAACCTTGATTAAAATAAAGTTGAACAAACTCGAAATTGATATACCTGAGCTAGTTCTATTTTCCTTATTATCTTCGTTAAAATTAAAATTTTTAGATTTTGAACTCATTGGAGGACTGAAAACATTATAAAAATTTAATTGATCTTGACTCAAGTGAAATTGTTGATTAGAGTGATATACAGGTTGGTCGATAGGTTGGTCATAATTTTCAGGACGTGAATTTACATTAAAATTCATGTTGAATGAACGGGATCGACGTATATTTCGTTGTCTTGGACTTATTTCATTCCCTGTAATGTCTTTTTTAAGTCTAGCTGAAGTTGCAGCTCTTAAAAGAGTTACTGCTGTAACTCTCGTTTCTGAAGTATCATTCGACATATATGCTAATAAATTTCAAATTAATTATCAGTTTTACTAAATAAACAATATACCAATTTTAAATTTAAAATATCAATATTCCAAATTTGGATTCAATTTAAAAGTTAATATTGTAATTGTGGGGGAATAGTAATAGAATTGACTTGGATATTAATATTATTTAAATATATTTAAAATCATTAAATGAGGAGATTATGTGAGTATTTAAATCAATTTGATTGTACCCAGACTTTTGGTTAATAAATTCTTTTGAGTTGCATTGTCTGAATTGGTTGGATTGAGGGGTAACTTGTAGGGGTTGAAAGCAATGGTTCCTATCAAAAACTCGATTTAGATTTCAATAAAATTATACTAAAACCTACTAAACCTTATATATAAACACTAGCAATGTCTTTTATTAATCCAATGAATATGAATGTAATATCTTTATTTTTACTAGTAGAATGAAGCTTATTATTAAATTTGATGATATCATTGTTTAAAGTGATAAAAGCATATTCCAAAAAAATCAATAAGATGATTTCATTTGCGAAATATGAAAATAGAAATATGGTATTTTTATTTTTATTTTAAATGCGCTGAATTTTGTGTAGAAATTCATATAATATATATTCCTAAAAATGAAGATATATTTAAATTTAAATATCATAAAATGGTCAAGTACCAAAACATTTATTCTTGTTGTTTTTGTATAACATTTTTCCAAAGGTTTCAAAAAGCAAATTTCTTGAATTTCTTAATTTAGTATTGAATTCAAATACTAGAATGTACAATTTTTTATATCAATCCAAATTACAATATCATGACCACAAATGGGAGCAAAACTTTTATAAAATAATAAATTTTAAACCAATAGAAATTCATCATATTGCTATCATAAAATTATATATATATATTTTATATGAACATTTTAAATTAAGTAATTATCAAACCAAAATTCAATTTTCAATATTTAAAGCTGGGCTAATTTTTGTCAATTGTATATAAAATTATTTCATTAACATGATTATAATATTTCATACAAATATAATAGTATAAATATAAATTAAATATTTATATTTTTTAATATAATATATTTTGGCATCAAAATGGATAATTTAAATTTAAAAATTTTATTAATATTCAATCAATGAACTATTATATTAAGGTATAACCATTAAAAAATATTTGTTTATAAATTTATATTATATTACCTTGAATTTAAAATAATGGGAAATTTTTTAATTTCTGATTTTTCAAACATATTATTAGTTTGAAATAAATAAATAAATACAAAGTTAATAAGAAATTATATATTTTTAATATACAAACCCATAAAAATAAGTTATAAAATCAAAAATATATATATTTTAATTAATAACTAAAATAATTGTATATATTAGATTATTTAAAACTATAATATATAATTAAGATATATTATTTGATTATAAATAAATATATTTAGATATATTTAGTAAACTTTTAACAAAAATATTAACCTTTAATATTTAACTAAGGTGAGTTATAAATTTATGGGTTTTTGAGATAAACAGATATATTTAACAATATATAACTATATCTTTTTTTCTTTTTATTATTATTTTATATAATATTTTACAAATATATTAAATTTTTTTATTTTATTATTATATTTAAATCCTTTTTTAAAAAAATTTATTTGTATATTAATTAACTTTATAAAAAAGATAAATTAACTTATGATATTATTAGAATTACTAGTGTTAGCTAGTTTATTATAGTTAAGGTTATTAAGAATAATAATAAAAATATATTTAAACTTAAACTTAAATGTGTTAAAATTATAAATAAATATAATAAGAAGTATATTTATAGGTTAATTAATATAGGTAAATATAATACTATTATAAAAATACAACAGAAACTATAAAACTATATAAGAATATTAGTTAATACTAATATTATTATATATTTTTTATATTAGTATAGATATTACTTACATTTTAAGAAAAATCACCCTTAATTAAAAAAATCCTATTATAAATTTAAATAAGAGTTTAAATATTGCTACTAATATTAAATTAAAACTAATTAGAATAAGGTTATTTAATTTTATGAAATAAGAATATATTTTAGTAAATTTAATAAATAAGCTAAATATTTTAAAAATAATATAAAACTACTATATAAATATTATGTTAATTTTACCCAAAAGTATAATAATAGGTTAATTATTATTTAGGGATATATATTATCTTTAAGTATAAAATATCTTTGTAAAATTAATAAAGGAATTAATATTAAGATATACTAAAGTATTTTAAACAATGAATTAAAAAAAAACTATTAAATAATATAAGTTAAACAAATTTAATATTATTTTTTAATAAGATAATACCTTTTGTTATATTATAACTTCTATTATTAAATAACTTAAAAATAACAAGATAATAGTTATAAAGTAACTTTGTTAATTTTTTAACTTTAACTTGATTAAATATTTTTAGGATTAGTTAAAAAAAATTATTAAAGTTTTCCTTTTAATAAAAAATTTAAATCAGCATTAAAAATATATTTAAGGAGAATAAAACAAGATTATCTTTTTTTAGTGTAAAAAGTTAGTTAATTCTATACCTTATAAACTTAAAAAAGTTAGAAAAGCTAAAGGTAAATATATTAGGTTTTAATTTTTTATATCACCAAAAACCTAAAAATTTATAACTTACTTTAGGTAAAATTTAAAGGTTTATATTTTAACAAATTAATAGTTAAATATGATTACTTA
>JNEM01008870.1:0-12214 GCA_000697335.1 Conidiobolus incongruus B7586
TAATAGTTTTTAATTATTTAATTTAAGTTTATTTTATTAAATATTAATTAAGTTATTAGTAAAAATATAAGTGATTTTGATTTTATAATTTATTTTTGTAGGTTAATATATAAGCTTTTTAAAATTATTTAATATTTACAAATAATTTATAATTATAAAATATTATCTAAATTAAGAATTTATTATTAGGTAAATAACTTTAAAAATAAAAGAAAAATTATTTAAAACCTGTTAAAATTTAAAAAAATAAATTTAACTACTATTTTCTTTAATTATTAATAGAGTAAAAAAATATATTGAAAAGTATCTTTTTATTTTAATAAAAACTTATTTAAATACTTTAATATTAGTTTTATAAGTATTTTATATATATTAAAATTTAAACTCAAATTAATAAATAAAAATATAAAATAGGTACCTTATAATTTAACTAAAGCTTAACAAAAAGTTAAAATAGTTATTATTAAATAAAGCTTACTAAAATATTATTAAAAGCTTAAACTTTTATAACAAATAATTATAATTGATAAATCTTAAATCTTTATATATAATTTTTTATTAAAATATAAATTAAAATGTTAGATTAAATTTAATTAACTGGTTTTATAAAACTTTTTAAATAAATATTTTATTAATAAAAAATGTTAATTATAATAATAAATTATAATAGCATATATTATTTTTATTTAATTTTTAAAGGAAAATCAATTAATAATAAACATTATATTACTTTTTTAAATAAAAGTATTTTTAAATAATATTTTTAAAATAATTTAAGAAAATTTATTATTTTATATAATAATTATAAAATATATAAATTTAAAATTATAAGAAATTAGAAAAAACTACTATATCTAATATATTCTTTAAATTATAACTTATGTAATTATAATTGTTTTAAACAATTAAAAAATTAGCTTACAAGAAAAAAAATTTTTATAAAAAAATTTAATTTATAAAATATCAAATTTTAGTTTTTAATAAAAAGAATTATTCTTTAAATATTAGGTCTTTATCAAAAATATAACAAAAAGTTATTAATAATAAGAGAAACTATTAAATTTATATTATATATTTATAATTATATATTATATATTAAATATTTATTTATTTTTAATCATAAAAAATTCCCATTATTAAAAATACAGAGTAATATATATCTTATATCAAAGCTAACTTGAAAATTAGACAAATGTTTTTTTATTATATGGATATCCAAAAATTCATTATTAGAATAAAATTCAAAGTTTTAATTTTCTATCAAACTTTCATGTCATTCTACAACTGATAATACACCATATTAAATTAGAAAATATGGGTCATAAATATGACTGTTTCGTTAGATCATTGATTTTTGATATTGATTGAGCTTTATAAGCAGTCAATATATCTACTATTCTAAAACTTATTCCAAACTTGCTAATGGTATATTCAAGCCCATAGATATTAGAATATAGCATCGAAAATAATATAATTAACCTAAATTCTGTTTATGAATTAAAATCTGAATATAAAATAACTTTTTGAAATTGTTATTTTTTCTTACATAAAGTAATAGGTTATAAATTAATTTGACCCATTTATTAAAATATCTTTTATAGTTGGATGGATGAATATCTATACAAACATTAATACTAGCTGTATGAATCATTGTTTATTATATTCAAATAGTATTGTATATTCATAATCAAATTAATTATCATATTGTAGCAATTTCTCAAAAATAATTACGATTATAAATAATAAAAAAGGGTAAAGAGCGATAAGATAGATTAGATATTAACTGTCAAAATGGTGCAAACTTTCAGGGACAAATCAAACTTCTGAATTACTTATTATAGATAACTGTTATGATAATATTAAATCACTTTATTTTTTTGAATATAGTTAATTTATGTATTTCATGTCTTCAATATAATGAATTATTTAGGTTAAGTCATTTTGTAAGCTACTTAACAAATCTCCTTTCGAATGATCTAAGATTCCAGCGACGTTGCCTTCAAACTTTAGGAATCGCATACACCTTAATTATCTTATTACAGATAGCTATAAGAAAATCATTGGTATAGCCAATGACTTCTCTAATCTAGCAATTTCTATATATAACTCTGAAAATTAACTGACTTGACCCAATACCTAATATGAATTGCATATCCTTTTCAATACAAATATTATGAGAGATATTAGACTAAAATCGCAATCTCTAGGAAAAATATAGGAAGATCTAATATATAAACAAACAGTTATCTCATACATAATAGAGTTGATAAAACATATAATCAAAGTTACTATGATGCATCGATATCCCCAAAATTACACCTGGTATGACATTTTATTCATTGATTTATATAGCTATATCTCCTTCCAAGATCATATCTCTCACTCAACTACAATTCATTTGCCATCAAAAACAGAGAAAATGATCGTTCAAAATCAGTTCAATATTTTGAATCTGACAATAGATTGGGGAAACTCTAATAATAGGAGTAAACTCGGTATACTTTCATCTTTGGAGTTGGTCAAATAAACATGTATTTTATAATGGATCCCAGACGGTTCGACGAGATTCTGGTTAGTGAATTTTTGAAAATTGTAACCAACTCAATTGACACCACCAATCTCAAAGTTGATGGTTTAATGCTCTATCACCCAAACAAAGAAACTGTCAAGCATCTTAAGGCTCAAGTTCGCAATGTAACTATCAAAGCAACAACTCTCTCATCTCAGTACAAGTCAAACTATCAAGTTACTTAATTATTTTTAATTACTAGCTCATATTTGGATAAACGTATTATAAATAAATATAATCAAATGATTAATTTATTAAATATGACTAACATCAATTCTAATTTCTTTCAATTGAACTATCCTAATATTTTGCTGAGAATTTAATTTCGAATAATTTTAATATTGATAGTTAATTTGCAAGGTAGTGTAAACTTATTCATTAATATAAACTGATATTGACATAAACTTTGTGTAGATTCATACCGAATATTTTGAATATTACCATAATTTAAGAATTACCATTATAACTTTACCAATAGTTTGAAAAAGATATAGGACCATTGAGTATATTAAGATTAGAATTGACCTAAAGTATTACACGTTGAAGGTTGTAAAATCAAACTACTCTAGATATGTAATATAAAATAAGCAGTAATGGAAAATCTTTCCTATGAACTAATCTGTTTTGATATTATTATACAGATTTAATAGCTGTTTTTTAATGACTCAACATAAACTTATAAACATTCAACGTATAATTTAAAAAAATTAATATTAGTTTTACTTTACCTGGCTAAATGATGATTTAATAGTAATTTCTAGATGATAAAAAAATAAAAGTTTGATAAAATCATTCTATAGATTTAATTATATTGTCAAAAAATAAGTTTAATTTTATTTAAAATTGGTAATTTCAAGATTGATTTTTATTAAATATTAATAATATATATCATATTTCTTATTTAATATACTAACAATTTGTTAAATAGATTAAAATGAATTTCAAAACATTTGTTTTTCACCAGATTTTTTATATAATCCAGCTATCATTTTATTTCATTATTTGTGTTATGATAATATCATTTATAATTATGAACAATTCCAATATAAATATAATATGTACTAATGTACAGCCAAATAATAATAAATTCAAAATTTTTATTTTTCCAGTTCTAACATTTTGAAGTTAAGAAATTTCTTGGAAAATTTGATATTTGATAATAAAAAAATAATATAAATTGATATCAAATTGGGGCATATTTTAAATGAAATTTGTAAATCAAATACTCATTGTTAGGTATTTTAATGTAAATAATAGATAAACTTTTTAGTTTCAAATATTGACATAATTGTACTAAAGGGTTTAAATACTTTTTCATGTTTAATTAAGCATTAAGCAATTTCATAGTAAACTCTTAAACCATATCGATAACCAATATCCCAAGATACACGGAAGGTTATTTGTTTATCCCTTGAAATATATTTAGGTTGAATTTCTGTAGCCAAACAAGCGTCAAATGGACTGAATTTCAGAGGATTCAATAGTATTGCAACCGAAAATATTAGTATCTTGTCATTGATATTGGGTAAGAATTTGAAATCCATTATGAAATAATGATCAGATTTCACTTTGTATGAGATGGTAGTTGCTTGGATGATTTGATTACCGATTCGAGACATGATCTCTTTGCTAACATCTTTGTTAGTGTTACATATTAATAGATCCACTCTTTGAAGATTTCGAATTCCGGCAGAGTTGGTCACATCCTCGGCAAATTTATAAATTGCATCCCTGTTTGCAAATTCTGGAATCATTTTGAAATAAACTTGTGATTTAATTGGCTCCAATGAAGAAAATGTACCAATGGTACTTTTAAATAAGCAATCCTTCTGGTCAGTTTTACTGTTTACAGAACTGATGAGTTTCTCAACGATTTTTCTCTCCATTTGTAAAGGGAGTTGACTACTTTTTGGTTGATATATATGCTGATTGAATTTCATATGGCTAAAAACAGTGCTAAATAAATCCTTATAAATGTTAGAATTATCTAAATAACGATGAGCTAAGTTAAAGATAGTCAAATTTTGAAATTTCTTAATAATGTACATAATGACCATTTGCTTGTAAAGTAACTCTGCAAGGACTGGATTCAATCCTTGTGCTATATAATTATTACCGTTCATTATGATTGTATTGTAGGGGACACCCAATTCTCTGAGGGTATTTTGAACAAGGTCTAAGTGCTTCCAGCTGCGATTGGACATTAAAATAATCACGTTAGAGCTGTATTTGGCTAATTCAATAATTTGATGATGTGTATCTTTAACTAGGAAATTAGAGAGTAAAAGGTTACTAAAACCTGAAGGGAATGTTTGTGGGATTTCCGACCATTCAAAGGGCGGTTTATATAACAGTGAGCAGAAAGACTTAACCCATAATAATTCATTCGGCTGTGGGTTTGCAATTATAAAGTTATCAATGTCTAAAAGATAGACAGAACGAACACCATTGAGCTTTCCATCTTTTGCGAGTAAATGAATAAGAAGGTCAATTTGCTCTTGAAATGTTTGAATCATTGTTGGATATAATATCTAATATTTCATTACTGTAGACATTTTATACAAAAGATTTCTTTACTTGATTGGCTATCAAACGCTATGATTTCAAAAAAGTTGACTATAAATAATAATGAATTAAAAATAGGTCAATTGATGTCAAATAATACAATATTATGAAATAATGTTATTGACAATAATTTGTAATAGTTGATTTGGTAATTGGTAATTATGAGGAGTGATTTTAGTTTGAATATGTTTTGATTTAGTATGGTCTTTATTTATTAATTTGTTAGAAAAAATTCCAATATTATTTCAAATTTATTATTTGTTATTCTTATTATTTGTTCCAATAGTAGGCAATAAGCTGGAATAAGTATTATCATCAAATACTAATATAATCTAAATATTTCACTATATTTTTCTCTCCGTTATCAAATTATTGAGCAATATACATTTTATATTCATTCTTTGGATAAGCTTAACTTATCAAATCTTACCTTTTAGAAAATAGATATTTGTTATTCACCTAAGTTTCTTAATAATAGCTATTGTTATAATATTGACTTTTTAATAAATATAATAATGCCGAATATGCTTATTATAAGTGATAGGTTTGATATTAAGATTATAATTAAATTATATTTATACACAATAAATTTAAACTAATATGTAATATAATAGCAATATTGATTAAATTATAATATTAGTATATTACTCAACTTTGGAATTGTAAACTGGTAACAGATAAAATTGCAAAATAGAATCAATGAAAATAGGAGATATATACTTTTGGTTAAAATAATTCAATAATTATAATACATTGAATATTTTTGATATTTGTTAATAATAATGTATAAACAAATGTTATCAATAATCCCATAAATACAATGTGTTCATAAATAAATGAGTTATTATATAAAATTCACTCAAGTTAATCAACTTAGTTTTGATTTTGTTCAATCTGATATTGAATAAATGTAGTAGTTTAATAATTAATTATTAAAAATTCTTTTGGCTTCAGTGATATTCAGTTTTAAAATAAATTATAGTAGATACTGATTACTATTATTCACATATTTTAACTATAAACCTAAGGATCAATATAATTTATCGAAAATATTAAAATTTTACTGCTTTATTAATGCTAATTATTTGATATTACTTTAATATTGTCCAAATTCACTGGGGATATAAATTAAGCAAATCCAAACACACAACTGATATTTCAAATTGATGATTTCAAAAATATCATTGTAAATTTTAATTCAACTTAATCCTTGTTATTATACTAATCCAAAAAAAATACTAAAATGAAGTTTAATATTTAACAAAATGAATCTATCTCATCAAAAGATTATACTGAGAATTAATTCTTTATTTGATATATTTTAATAAATTGTATAATTAGAAAATATATATTGAGGTCATCAAACTAATTTCCAGTAACTCTTGATATTAATATTTGACTTTTAGCAAAAATAATTAAGTATCAGACTTCAATTCTATTTAACAATTGATGAATATTCTTTTGATTGAGTCCAATAGTCTTAAAAGCCGAAAAGTTCACATTTAATTTTTAATTTAGCTTACCTAATTTGTTAATCAAGTTCCTAACCAATTTGTTAAAGCTTGTTTTTCGAAATTTAATGATGTTAAAACAATCATTAATATGATTTCATGTCGATTGTACATTGTAATAGATTTTGACCAAATTCTATTGATTACAAAATTGATTTTTAATAATAATTTTAATATGAAAGTTTCAAAATCAAACTTATCACTATGACTTAGTATATATTTAATAAAAATATACTTTATATGTTTTTCTATTCCTTTAGATTAATTATAAAATATCCAAAAATTAGATAATTTTGCTCTCCTCTGAATTTCCACTGGTTTTAAGTATTTTAATTTATTTTTAATTAAAAGATAAATTTTGAATTGGAATATCAGTATTATCATATCATTTTCTAGCAATATTTAGCTTCAATCAGTTAATACTGACATATTATTTTTATTTTGTTTCTAATATAGATAATTTTAGCTAGACTTCTGCTTCCAAATTCAAGGATAAGTTATAATCTTATTAAACAATTTTGAATATTATGGTAGAGCCTGAAAGCTTAAAACTATATCTACTCCAGGTCAATTCAGGTTTTATTTAGACTCTAATATAATACAACTTTTGAATAATAAATAAAACAATAATTAACCAAAAATTCACAATATATTATATTTAAACTCTTTGAAATGTAAAATATACAGCCTTGAAAAAAATTGCCGGGATATAAAATCTTCAGGGATTTTAGATCAGGATCTAATTTTAAATATCATGGCTTCCAAATCTTATAAAATATATTTTCAAAGGAATTTTCTTTCAAGCTGATATTATTAAATGAGTATTTGTTACTAATTTCAATAGTTTAATAATTTCAAAGCACTGATTAAAAGCTATACTTGTTTATTGAAAAATCGAAAATAATAATTTTAGTTAGTACTTACATTATGCCAGTTTATAATTTATATTTATTGTATAATAAATAAATATATATATATTGAATAAACTTAATGCCATATAAAAGGGAATGAAACAAAACTTAAATAAAGGAAACAATAAAGAAATTCAATATAATTTTAATTTACAAAACTGAACTTTTACTATTGAAGAAAATAATAATGAAAATAAACTGGAACAGAAATATAGTCTTAACATCCAAGTTTCAATAAGATTAACAACAGTTACATATTTTAAAATTAATATTACTTAGTAATAAATATATAAATATATATTATTCAATAGATGAAAATCAATAAGTACTAGAGACTCAATATGGTGTGAATTTAAAGGAATAGATAATCTCTAAAAAAAATTAACTAATTCGATTGCTATATAAAAAATTCATACTTAGCATTAATATGTATTAATCTGAAATATTTGTTATTTACTCTAAATATTAGAAAACATGAATTTCTATCCTATTTTTTGATCATAGATTAATCTAACAAACTAAATTTATATTAGATAAGCTTAATTATAACCATTACTTTTAAAAGTCAGGTTTGATGAATTTTATATCTTAATCCATTGGGTAATCAAATTTAATAATCAAGCTCCCAGGTCAAGTTTAATAAAGAAATACTAATCCTTGAACTTGGAATAAAAACTTTTAAAATAAGCTACTTCCTTCTTGATTTACATATTTAATAAGAGAAAAAATAGATGAATCAATTGTTTTTTTGAAGCTTCTAACAAACTACCGAGTAATATTGTCAAAAGGAGATCATTTATTGAAAAAATTAAAGATTATGATAAACAGCTACAAGATTCAACAACAAATAAATAACTATAGATGAGATTTATTAAAAGTGTAATAAATTGATTATTTAATGATATCGCATCCTCTTGATTCTTTATTTATAAAATATAGGAATGATAAAAAGACAATAGATACATTAGGTAAAATCCAAGAGCGATGATATAATGGACTTATTATAGATTTAAGGAAAACTTACTCAGTAATCAAAAGAATACTTTTGGTGCAAGGTGACCATTTGAAATGATCATCAAGCAAAACATATAGTAATTATTGATATTTATAGCTTAGATTAAGAAGATTCTCGAGTGTCCTTAATACCATATAAAAAAGGATTGAGATATTAATGCTTCTAGAATTATACCTTTCATTATATAACAGTTAATCGAGCCAGTCTTTCAGAATTATATTTGGGGTTATCTCCTTATAGTTTTTGGACTCCATGCCAAACTTGGACAAAGGTGATCAAACTTTTTTAACTTTAGACAAATATAATTTTTAATATAATAATTCTATTTTGATAAAAATATGTTTCAAAACATATATTATATTTATTAAAATATATTGGACAATTGAATTAATAAATTATTTTGAGTTATACTATCATAGTCAGAAATCTTGAATTATTTAAAAGAAATTAAGATTTATAATATAATGAATATAGATAAAAATCTTTTTTTAATATTTGAAAATTATTCCTCTGTTATATTACCTTAGATTTGAAAAAATGGGAAATTTTTTAATTTCTCATTCTCTAACATATTATTGATTTTAAAAATTTTAATATCAACAAAATAAGAATATATAGTTTTAAATTATATAAATAATTATATAATATATTCTTTAATTAATTAACTAACTTTTGAAAATTTATTTCTTAATTTAATTATATTATATCTAAATAATCATTATCTGAAGTTTATATTTTAATCTCAATTAAACTTAATTATATTTTTAATATTTATTCAAAATCTATAAATAATATTTATGATCATTTATTAATTAAACTTAATATTTAAATTTATTATTTATGAAAATATAAATTATTTTAAATTTTAAATCAAAACTTTTCTAACTTATTAAAATAAAAATTATTAGTTTTTATTATATTTTAATAGATTATTAGTTAAATAAAAAATCTGATAAATAAAATATTTAAAATTATTAATATAGAAATTAAATAATAATATACTTTTTGAAAATAAAATTAAATAAATAAACTAATAAATAATATAAAATTTATAGCCTTATTTATTATTAATAACTTTCTTCTATATCTTTGATAAGCTTTTAATACCTAAAAAATTGATTTTTTTAATATAAACTGAAATTTGATATTTCACAAACCAATTTAATTTATTTGCAGGATTTTTTTTTCTTATAAGCTATTTTTTTAATTATTCAAATAACTATAGTCATATAAGTTATAATTAAGTGAAAATATTAGATATAATAACTCTCTTTAGTTTTTTATATAAAAAATCTTTTACAGGTTTAATTTTATATATTTTGTAATTAATATATAAATTAATAGGTGTTTTTAATTTATATTAAAAATATTATTTACAAATTATTTTATTTTAAAAAAAATATATAATTTACTATTAATTAATCTTCTTTGAAATATTAAATAAGAAAACTATATACTATTATTATTTATTATCATAATTAATATTCATTTATATTTAAAATATTTATTTATTAGAATTTAAAAAAAGGATTAATTTAAATTATTATTTTGTTTTATTTTTAATTAAAAGTTTTTATAAAAAATTTAAATTTATTAATTTTAAATATTTATTATAAAAACCTTTATTTTTAGTTATACCTTAATAAGTATAGTTTAGCTATAATTACTTATATTTTTTTAAACTTTTGTTAAATTATAAGGTTTCTATTCTATATTTCTATTAATTAAACTAAGTTTAAACTTAAATATATATAATATGCTTATATAATTAATATTAAATTATTTTAATAATTCTTTAATAAAAATAAAAAGATATTTTTTAATATATTTTTTTATTTTATTGGTAAGTAAAAATATAACAATAGAAATTAATTTTTTAAATTTAAACTTATTTTAAATAATATCTCTTCTAACTTTAAAATTACAAATTTAATAATATATATACTAACCTACAAAAATAAGTTATAAAATCAAAAACACTTATATTTTTACTAATAACTTAATTAATATTTAATAAAATAAATTTAAATTAAATAATTAAAATCTATTATATTTATTAATTATATATATCATTAAATAATAATATTTAGCTATTAATTAACTAAAATATAAACCTTTAAATTTTACCTAGGGTGAATTATAAATTTATATGTTTTTAGTGATAAAAAAATTAAAACCTAATGTATTTACCTTTAGCTTTTCTAACTTCTTTAAGTTTGTGGGGTATAGAACCAACTAACTTCTTATATTAAAAAAGGTTAATCTTGTTCTATGCTTCTTAAATATATTTTTAAAATTGATTTAAATTTTTAACTAAGGGAAAACTTTAATAACTTTTTTTAATTGATTCTAAAGGTATTTAATTAGATTAAGGTTAAAAAATTAAAGAAGCTATTTTATAACTGTTATCTTGTTATTTTTAAGTTATTTGGTAATAAAAACTATAGTATAATAAAAAATATTATTTTACTAGAAAATAATATCAGATTTATTTAACCTATATTATTCAATAGTTTTTTTTAATTCATTATTTAAAATACTTTAATATATCTTAGTATTAATTCCCTTATTAACTTTATAAAGATACCCTACACCTAAAAACAATATATATCCCTAAACAATAATTAACCTACTATTGTATTTTTAGGTAAAATTAATATAATAATCACAAAGTAATTTTGTATCTTTTTTAAAGTATTTAACTTTTCTATTAAATCCACTAAAGTATATTTTTGTTTCATTAAATTAAATAACCTTACTCTAATTAGTTTTAGTTTAATATTAGTGGCAATATTTAAACTCTTGCCTAATTTTACAATGGGATTTTTTTAGTTAAAGGTGTTTTTTCTTAAAGTGTAAGTAGTATCTATGCTAATGTAAAGTATATATAATAGTATTAATGCTAACTAATATTCTTGTATAGTTTTATAGTTCCTGTTATATTTTTATAATAGTATTATATTTACCTATACTAACTAACCTATAAATATACTTCTTATCATATTTATCTATTATTTTAATATACTTAAGTTTAAGTTTAAATGTTTCTTTATTGTTATTCTTAACAACCCTAGCTATAGTAAACTAGCTAACACTAGTAATTCTAGTAATATTATAAGTTGATTTACTTTCTTTATAAAGTTGATTAATACATAAGTAGATTTTTTTAGAGAGGGATTTAAGTATAATAATACTAATAAAAAAAATTTAGTATATCTGTAAAATATAATATAAAATAATAATAAAGAGAGAAAAAAGATATGGTTATATATTGTTAAATATATCCCTTTATCTTAAAAACCCACAAATTTATAACTTACTTTAGTTAAATATTAAAGGTTAATATTTTTGCTAATAGTTTACTATATATATCTAAATATATTTATTTATTATTAAAAAATATACCTTAATTATATATTATAATTTCAAGTAATCTAATATATATAATTGTTTTAGTTATTAATTAATATATATATTTTTTTGATTTTATAACTTACTTTTATAGGTTAGTGTAGTAGTTTTAGATAAAACACTATCTTTATTAACTGTTTATAAGTTTTAGATGATTTTATAGGGTTTATAGTTATGTTTTATAGATATAAAAAAATCTTTTGATAATTAATATCTAGTTTAATTATAATTA
>JNEM01008872.1:0-14784 GCA_000697335.1 Conidiobolus incongruus B7586
CATTCTTATAAGCTGGTATAATATAATATTTTATATAATAACTTTATTTATTATAAAAATTATAAATATTAGGAAAATTAATCAATTAAAAAAAATTCCTATATATTACCTTTGAACTATATATTTATTAATAAAAATATATAACAATTGAAACTTAATATATCTAATTTATAATTGAATCATTATCTTAAACATTATCAAACACAATATTTTTTAAAATTTAACATTTTATTTTATAAAATATTATATAATAAGTTTAATTTTAAAATTTGATATTTATTTGAGTTATGAGGATAGAAAATTTTTAAATTATAAAATACCACTTATTTAAAATAAAAATTAATAAAAATTTATATACAATTGATTTTTTTTTCAATATAAGTTAATTATTCATTAATCACGATTTAAATTTTCTAATTTAAAGTTTTTAATTAATTAAAATAAATAATTCTCAATAAAAGGTTAAAATTGCAAGTATAAACTACTCTTTTTTTAAAGTGTATATGATAAATATTAATTAGACAAACTTTATGAATTTATTTAATATATTACCTAATTATTATTGTCTTTTGATAAAATTTGCATTTTCAAGTGAAAATAATTTGTAAGTATATTAATACATAATTCCAGATACAATGTTTTTATGATATGGGTAAAATATAATATTGTCACAATCCAATATTTTTGATAATAAAAATCATTATTATGAATAAAGACATATTAATTATAAAATAATAAATTTTAAAAAATTTCTATTATAATTAATTTTTATTTATATAAAGGTTACTAATATTTCTATTGAATAATTTAATGAATGGTATTAACTTTAAAAAATATTCTAAAAAAAATTTTTAAATGATTATATTAATATCTTAAAAATCAATCCTTAATTTCATTCAAAATTATTTTTTCAAATTAAAAAAAATTCAATTAATTACTAATAAAATTATTTGAAATATTAAATTCAATAATATTTGAATAAGTATTTGATAACTTTTTAAACAACTAGGATAAACAAATCAACCGAATTAATTACTTCCCAATATCCATTATAATTCTCATGCTTAGCATATTTATTTATTTTAAAATATAAAATAATAATAAAAACCGATCAAAATTAACAACCCTAGTGAATAAAATTTTCAGATTTAAAAGAAAGCAAATATTATCTATGTGATTTATTTAGAATAAAAATAAATAAACTTATATTATGAAAACAAAATAGATATATGAATATTATACTGAAAATAATTTTTAAATAATTATAAATTAAGTTTGAAATTGACTCCTATTTCACCATTATTTCTAATTATTAAGCTATAATGAATAAACTTATAAACTATTTGACAAAGATTTTAAAATCTCTCTAATAATAGAGAGATCCCCTATTGAGATTCATATTTAAAATACAAAGTATCTCGATTTCGTAATTTAGATTAATAATATAAAATAATGCTATTGATTTAAATTTAGTTGAATTGTAAAATATGATCCAATTATATGGATTTAAAAATGAAAAAAAAATCAGGATAATGTTGTGAGCTGATGATCTTAGGAGAATATTTAACACTATCAGTTGATCATAAATTTATGAATGAAAAATTACTGGAAAACAATTATGATTTTATATTTTAAATTTTTGATAATGCTTTTTATCGTGCAACCTAAATTCACCAATTTATTATAATAATTATAATTGAGAAGAATGTATAATGATTTTACACACTTATATGCATAATCCTTGAATCTAAAAAAATTTATATTAATATATTCTATTATATAAATATTGATTATTAAATACGAAGAACGAAAAAACAATCATCGGGACAAGGGCTATGAGCAACTATTTCTCACAGTCAGGTTTGCTGATATTGGCATTGTAAATATTTTCTCCAATAAATAGAAAAAATTAATTATTATCAAATATTTTGACGAATAAGTATCAAGTAATAGTTAATTTTGAAATTTGCATCCTTTAGCCTTAATAATTATCCGTTTATAAAACATTCAGTTCAAGGATTCCATAATAATCCTCTAACAGTACATATAATTAACATAAACATTAATAAACTAGGTACATAAATAATTCCGATAGTTTTTACAAATCCACTAACTATTAAGTTTCTTAAATAATATAAAAATTTGTAAAAATTTCTAAATTTGTTAATTTTTCTAAAATTGGTGAATAATATTTAAATTTTATATCAATTTTGAAAATTAATTGAATTGATATCATTATTCAAATTATCAAATATATTATTATTATTTAAAATTTTGGATTAATAATTCAAAATGCAAAAGATCATAGAACTTTAGTGGAGCTTATCCATAAAAAGAATTATTATATAATCAAAATAAAAAGGATAATTGAGTACGATTGAATAGTATTACAGGCTACTCACTTATTTTAATTATTGTAATATAATTTGTTCAACATTTAAAGGTACCAGAGCTATTTTTATGAATTTCAAGATTAGTATTAAGTGACTCAGATTGAGGAATCATATTGATTTTATTTAAATATTCTAGTAATTTAATAGCTTAAAATTATATTGCAAAATATTTTTGATTATTCTATTATTATATTCAGAGGAGTGAAAATGATTTAAGTATATTAAAACTCATCAATAATTTATTCTAATCGTAATATATTCATCAAGACTGAAGATCAAATTTAAATATACAAGTATCAATAAAAAGATATTCTATACTTAGCAGTCAAGTTTAGAATTCACTTAATGCTACTATATTAATATATATTAACTTTGAGTCATTGTTTCAGTGTTTCATGCAAAGTTAAAAACTTCTAAGTCTACCAAATATTCCAATTTGTTCGTTAATATCCATATTCAGTTCAAATCATCTAGATTTATATGGATTGATTTTTTTGTATTTATACCCAATCGAGTTTATGTTTTGATTCAAATAAATTAAGTAATAGTTTCATAATTTCAATTATAAAAATCAATTAATTAAAAATATTTTTTATAGGTTAAATTATTTAACCAATAGTATAAAATTTATAAAATTGAGATTTTTGAAAATTATAATTATAATTTTTAATTTTGCAATTTTCTTTTAATATTAGTGTGTTTTATGATTTTTAATAAATTTTTTATATTATGATTCATTGAACTTATATATAAATATCGGTATTTTCAGCTTAATTAGAGAATGAGAAATCTAAGGTTTGAAATGCTTTAGTAGATATTGAATTAAAGTTATTTAATATTTCTGTAATTGAATATAAACTAATTTGCTAAAGTTTAGATTAATTATTATTATTTAATCTTCATAATATATAATTACTAAATAAAATTCAAAATTTACGTAATTATATAAATTTAAAGTTATTAAATTATAAAAATAATGGTAATTAAAAACTTTCAACTAACCAAAGTGTTGATTGTTATTCTGTAAATAAAGAGATAAATTGTTATTCGATAAATTGATTTGATTTTGTTACTTAGTTATTTGATATTCATAATGAGATCTGAAAATATCTAAAATGATCAATTAAGTGATTGATCTTTAAAATTTATATTAGATGAGCTTTACTATATAAATATTAAATCAATAAGGTGTATTAAAATTGAATTTTACTCTAATATATATTAACATGACATATATAATTATGGATTCTGCGTAACCATTTTTTATTTACTTTTAAAATTTTTGGTATCTTGATTATATTAATCATTTACTTAAAAACATCAATTTGATATTTCCAAATCCATTAATAGAAGATATATTAAATTAAAATTATTTTAAAATTGATTATTTAGCCTATAACAATCAATATAACTTCATGATTTATATTTATTATTAAGTTGAAAAAAAAGTATAGAAAAGCTCTGAAATGGCCCTATATCATGAAAAGACAAGGTATCTACATGGATTTATTTTAAAATACACCTTACTCTAAATTTATATAAATTAATAATATTAATAATAAATAAATATTATTAATGAACGTCATAATCTGTGATTGAACAAGTAAATTATTTTTCATTATCAAATAATTGTTTTGATCAAAAACTTTGGTTAATTTTAAATATGTTTTAAAATAAATTTTCTAGAAAAATTCACTATTATTTAGAAAAAAATATATGGAAAGTAAGTTTTTTTCGGTAGTATCTAACATTGGACTATTAAGGTTAGCAAATTCAATATTCTATTATAGACAAGCCTAAAATTGTTTTTAACAGTTAATTCATATTAGTAAAAATTTTCAAAAATTTCAACATTATATAAAACTAAATTTCTTTTTGTTATTCAGATATATATAAGTAAGAGATCGTATTTTAATTATATATATATATATATATATATATATATCTGACTATTATCGAAAATAGATCCAAGTTAGAAAATAGTTCCTAGTACATCACTTATATATTTAAGTTTTATGAAAAGATAAAGTAATTATAATAGATCAAAACGTCAATAAATTTGTGAGAGGTCTTAGGCTATTAAACCAAACATTAATATAATGGAAGCTGGTACTCAATGTATATATCAAAAATCTAGACTGGGTTAAATTTAAGGGTTCAGTATCAATTCATTTTAAAGTCAAAGAGTTTCCAAGAAAAAAAAATCCTTCATTGAATCTATGAATTTTAAAAATATTTTGTTGAAATTCCTTTTCTTTCATATGCAATAAAAATGAATGATTTGACTTAGTGTAGATATTAAAAAGAAATATAACGAAATAGTATTGAATTTGTTACTCAAAGTGTTTTCAACATTCAATATAATGACAAGCTTTATAAAATTGGTATTATCAATGATTTTAATTAATCATAAAGATAGACTCTATCACCATTCCCACTATACTCTTTACTTACAAATCTTTATAATATCAAAGGATTTCAGTGATTAAAGTTATTCTATGCTCGAGAGCAATTCAAAAATTTATGTTACTTATGTAAAATTAAATAAGAGATAAAACTAGTTTAAGAACTAAGAGTTTTCAATGATATTACCCAATTTCAAAAAGTTTAGAAATATATCATATCAAAGAGAATAACCTCAATAATTATATATAATGATATTTCTTATTATTATTGAGTTATCTGATTTCAAAATATAATTTGAATTTTTTTAAAAAAACTTATTTTAAACCTTAATATTTAGATAATTTATAGAGATATATAAATTGGTAAAAATGTTTTAATAATAAATAATTAGTAAATATAATATATCAAACCTATTATTAAATGATAATAAAATATTTATCAATTTATGATATATTTGAAATTAATTGATATTTATTACCCAATAAAATAATCATTATAATTGATAATAGAATTAAATTTAAATATTTTTTTGAAATAATATTAAAAATAAAGATATATGTATTAATAATTCCATATTATAATAATATTACCTTAAATTTAAATTAATGTGAAATTTTTTAATTTTTGATTTTTCAAATATATTATTAGTTTGAAATAAATAAATATATGTAAAGTTGATAAGAAATTATATATTTTTAATATATATATATATATAATAATTTTTTTGATTAAAAAATTAACTTTTTAAAATTGGTTGTTTAATTTAATTATGCTTAAACTAAATAGTGATTATCAAAAGTCTTTTATTTTAGCATTAGTAAAACTTAACCATAAGCCCTTTAAAATTATTTAAAATCTACAAGTAGCTTTTAATAATGAAACATTATCTAAATCAATAACTTATCACTAGGTAAATTACTTTAAAGCTAAAAAAGAAATTATCTAAAACCTGTTAAAATCTAAAAACTAACTTTAGCTATTATACTTTTAATTATTAATAGAGTGAAAAATATAATTAAAAACACTTTTTTATTTTAGTTAAAGAATTATCTAAGTATTTTAATATTAGTTTTATAATTATTTTATATGTATCAAAGTTTAAACTTAAATTAATAAATAAAAATATAAAATGGGTATTTTATAATTTAACTAAAGTTTAAAAAAAAGCTAAAATAGTTATTATTAAATAAAACTTATTAAAATATTACTAAAAGCTTATACTTTTACAATAAATAATTACAATTGATAAATCTTTAATCCCTATATATAATCCTTTACTAAACTACAAATTAAAATATTAGATTAATTTAAATCAACCCCTTTATAAATCTATTTAAATAAATATTTTATAAATAAGCCAATGTTAATTATTATAATGGATTATAATAATATATGTTATTTTTATTTAGTTCTTGAAAAAAAATTAATTATTAATAAACTTTTATATTGTTTTTTTAAATAAAGGTATTTTTAATTGGTTTTTTAATATAATTTACAAAAACCTATTATTTTGCATAATAATTATAAAATACATAAATCTAAAGCTATAAAAAACTTTCTAATTAAAAATAACTGGAAAAAACTACCACATCTAGTATATTCCTTAGACTATAACCTATATGATTATAATTGCTTTAAGTAATTAAAAAACTAGCTTGCAGGTAAAAAATTTCTACAAGAAAATTTAATTGGTTTGTAAAATATCAAATTTCAGTCTTTAATAAAAAAACTGTTTTTTAAGTGTTAGAAGTTTGTTAAAAATATAGCAAAAAGTTATTAATAATAAAAAAAACCATTAAATTTATATTATATATCTATATTTATATATTATATATTAAAATATTTATTTTTAATTGCAAAAAATTCCTATTATTAAAAATACAAAGTAATATTAATTTATTCTCAATAAAAACATTATTTTAATTTATTATCAATTAAAAGAAATTTAAATATAATATAATATTACACATAGTTAAATTTAACTCTTAATATTAAAATTTTTAATAATATATAAAACAATAAATACTATCCCAAAAGTATATTAAATAAGTTTGAATGTTATTTAGCTATTTTATATAATGATTATCCAAATTATCATTATTTATCTAATACTCACCATATTAAATAGTATAAAAATATTTAGACTTCATTATTATATCTAAAGGGTAATATATTTAAAAATTAAAATAATCTTTGCAAATTTCTAATTTCAATACATTGTAATAAGTTTAAAAAATATAAATTTATTAAATTATCTATAAAAATAGAATATGTTTCATAATATAGTAATTCTTTAGGTCTTGTAAAATATAATAAAATATTAATTTATTTTTATATATGAATATTATTAGTAATTTGGTATAATTCTTATATATATATTTAACTAATATAAAATTTAAATTTTAATCTCAATTTTTTTATTTTAATAATATTGAAGCTTTTATTTCATATATTACTTTTTAATAAATAAACCCTATAAGAAAAATTTTTGATTTTCAGTGCATTGATTAAATTAATATGAAAATTTGATTAAGCATATTTTAAATTATTGAAAAAATTTCATAAGATTGATATCTTTTGAACAAGTTCAACATTTGTAATATAATCAATTCACAGAAATTTAAATAATCATTAGTAGACTTATAATTTGTTTTAGATGCCCATTCCTTAAAGGTCTCAGGCATTAATTATCTCTTTTTAATAAGTATCCTCTCCGCTCTTCTTATGAAACTTTTATCTTTTTTTATTTATTTGAGTTATGTAATCATTTACATTGTTTGAATTTATATTTTCTAGTTATCGAATATTGGATGTTAAAGTCCATTAATGGGTCAGTTTAATCCATTTATTCTTTCAAAAATGAATAATAATTATTCAACTACAGGTGTCATTTGGCTTTCTCAGATTCCGAGCGCACTATAGCAAATATTAATAATGCACATGCTAGCATATCATGAGAACCTGGTAATATAAATAATGTAGACGGAGGTTACACTTGAATCTTTGTATTAGAATGTATTTTGATACAAATTGTGGTGTTGAGCTTTCTAAACATGTTGAGTGTATTTTGATCATTTTACACTGCTAAGGAGTTTTCTCGAAGAATGAGTACTTTTTAAGCTCTTTCACCAGAACACTGTCAAACTGTTTGCAATTCCAATTGGGAATGTGTGTGGATCCTCTAATGGAAAAGATGGGATATAAAACTACTTTTTCTATTATCTTCTTCCTTTATGCCTTGGACAATTAATGACTTTATTTTATATTGAAATATAATATTTGTTCTGATCTCAATGCTGACTAGCTAAACTTGGAGAATCCTTGGCCTTCTTTCTAGCCATTGGTGCACCGACTTTCTAGTTCAAAGAGAGATTTTTACCATGCATATCTCTGTTTCTAGATCTGGAATAGTTGGTCTCGCTTGCAATCCTGAAATACAAATCCTTATCAATTCAATATGTTTTCGTTGGTGTCAACGCGTAAGCAGTCTGGTTCTTGCTCTATATATAGTAACTGCTAATCATTTTAATTAAAATTTAGTCTACTACCAACTCTAAGTCTAAGAGATATATTGAGCTTGCCTTGGTACATAATTCTCCATTCCTGTCTCTATTCTGAACTGACATGGTATTATCATTCAGATTTCTTGTTCAATTCTATCTTATCCCGACTTACTGTAAAGCAGAAGAATTATAATATTCTCAAAACATTGTCCTTGTAGGATCAATAAATGGATGGTCTGCTGATATTCTAATCGTCTTCGTTACACTTGATGATCGTATCGGTCGCATCAGCATGGTTTTCTTCAGTATCTTAATTGCCAATTCATTTTATCCAGAATGCTGAATATTTTCTAACTAATTCGGTGATTTAATCGTATTCTTTATAAACTATTGATTTTCATCTGGTGCTTATATTTGTTAGTTCATTATTTATATTCGCCTAAGAAATCTTTTCAGCTTACAATTTTGCATCCATCAACTGTCTACTCTATTTCAGTGCTATTATTCTTGATGCAAATATCTATTTCCAGCATTCTTAAAATAATACGCATGCTAGTTTTCTAAATTTTTTCGGGTTGTTTGTTTATTTGGGTATTACCCCTTTAATTGTTTATTGTTCGTCTTAAGTAGTTGATTATTAAGGATTTAATTTTGAAAGAATAATAACCAAAAATAAATTTTTTATCCATTTCGTATCCAAATTTAATAAAATAGATTATAAAGTAATATAAATTAATATAGATATATAAAAAACCATATTTATATAGATAAAAAAATATATTCAAATTAATTCCAATACTAATATATCATAATTATATTTATTACTATATCGTTTATTTAAATTTGGTCATATTATCATATCTAATTAATAGTATATTATATTGGTTTGTTAAAAATATCAAGTAAACTGTAGATTTAAAATGTAGTTAATTAAAGGTTCCAAATTGAATTAATTTATTGTATATTTTTCTGACATACATCTTAATTGCAAAATATTATTGATGAAGTATATTACAGGATTCATGATATTTTAACTATAAAAGAACTATTAGTTGATATTGTTAATCTAATGCTTTTGAAGATATTTTATTGAATTTTCAATCTTATTAAGGTTATTTCAAATATTTTAAATATTTTGTTTTTATTATTATTTTGTAATTTAAATAATGGGAATTTTTTGTGATTGAAAAAAATAAACATTTTAATATTTAAAAAATAAAAATAAATATATAATATAAAATTAATAATTTCTTTTATTTTTAATAATTTTTTGCTATACTTTTAGTAAAGATCTAATATTTAAAAAACAATTCTTTTTATTAAGGACTAAAATTTGATATTTCACAAACTAATTAAATTTTCCTATAGAAATTATTTTTCTTGTAAGCTGGTTTTTTAATTACCTAAAGCAATTATAATCACATAGGTTAGAGTCTAAAGAATATACTAGATATGGTTGTTTTTTCAAGTTATTTTTAATTAGAAAGTTTTTTATAATTTTTAATTTATGTATTTTATAATTATCATATAAAATAATAAGTTTTTTTAAATTATATTGAGAATACTAATTAAAAATAGCTTTATTTAAAAAAATAATATAAAATTTATCATTAATTAAATTTCTTTTAAAAAATAAATAGGAATAACAAATATTATTATAATTTATTATAATAATCAATTTTTACTTATTAATATAGTGTTTATTTAAAAGAATTTATAAAAAAGGTTAATTTAACTTAATTTAACATTTTGATTTATATTTTAATAAAAGATTATATAAAGGGATTTAAGATTTATTAATTATAATAATTTATTATAAAAGATTCAATTTCTAGTTATACCTTAGTAAATTTTATTTAATAATAACTACTCTAACTTTTTTCAAGTTTCAATTAAATTATAAGCTATTTATTTAATATTTTTATTAATTAATTTTAATTTAAATTTTAATATATATAAAATACTTATATAACTAATATTAAAATATTTTGATAATTCTTTAACTAAAATAAAAAAGTATTTTTTAATATATTTTTTCATTCTATTAATAATTAAAAATATAATAATTAAAATTAATTTTTTAAATTTTAATAGATTTTAAATAACTTTTCTCTTAATTTTAAAATAATTTATTTAATAATAAATTGTTAATTTAAATAATATTTTATTATTAAAAGCTATATATAAATTTTAAATAATTTTAAAGGATTTATAATTTAGTTTTATTAATACTAAAATAAAAAACTATTGATAATTATTATTTAGTTTAAGTATAATTAAATTATACAACCAATTTTAAAAAATTATTTTTTTATTTGAAACTAATTATAAATTTGAAAAATCAGAAATTAAAAAATTTCCTATTTCTTTAATTCTATGGTAATAATAAAAGAATAGATATGATTAAATAAATTTTAATTTATTGATAATATAAAAATTGATATTCTTATTAAATTATAATCAAAATAATAAAAAAATTGATATATTAATTTGAATATATAATTTTAATAAATAATATTAGTAAAAAATAATTACAAATTATGTCCTTTACTATATTTTTTGCCACACATTTAGTTTTGCTCTATTTGATTTAAATTGAATTTTTGAAGACATATATCATTAGACCAAATATTGTAATTGATAATATTTGAATCAAAATTTAAGTTATTTGAATTTGATTATTCAAAAGAATATTTCAACTGGGAATATGAAACCATTATGATATTTCCACACAATTTTTATTTTGTATTCCAAGTCGCCATGGGTAATGTAATTAACCGTATTTAGGAGTTTCCCAATTTCAAGTCTGGGTAGAGTGGCAGTATTGTGAAGGTTTGTCAGATTTTGATCAAGTTTTTCCCATTGATTTTATTTTGGATTCGAAGTTTAAGTGGTGTATTATTAATGAATGAATAACTGACTGAAAGATTTGATGACTATTTTTGAAACTTTGCAACTTGAAGTTATGTCATCTTTCATTTGATTCATATCATTGCTCTAGAAACTTCATAAAGTGGAAGCTCAAAAATGGTTTGTATGAATTTTTTGTACTACATATATTTTTCGGTAGAGGATATTTTTTTAATTTGGTTTAGTTATAATGGATAAATATTGGATCAAATTCGATTTTATTCAATTCTTAATTCTGATATATTTGAGTAATATTGAGATAAATGAAATTATTAGAATTTAAAATTTCCAGGTATAAATATTGGTGTTGTGATTGGGTAGAGTATCATTCATTGTTTTGTAATTATTAGCTGGTTTCTGTCTTTATCGTGTCTTCTGGTCTTCACTGTGTAGTTAAGATCAGTATCTTGCATTTTTGATTTCATCCTTGTAATCTATTTGGTTTCATTTGTCCACTAAAAAGATTCAATTTTTATTACACTCAATATAGATCTTTATCATTTCATCATGTCTCAAATGACCGAGTCTAATCAGTTTAACTCTTTAAATATCAAAAATAATCAATTATCTCACGACATAGAACAAGGTTCATCAGATACTGATCGCACTAAAACTGATGTCAACAGTGCTCCCACCAACAGTTCTGGGAAGCGTAATTATATGAATGATGTAGATCGTGGTTATGCTTGGGTAGTTGTTGCTGGCTCTTTTTTGGTCTTCTTTGTAGTATTAGGTTTTATGTATACTTTCGGTGTATTTCTTCAATTTTATATTACCAAAGATTTTGCTGGAAGAATGGATACTTTCACCGGCTCTTTCATTGGAACATTGGGCAATTGTATTCTTGCTCTAATGGGAATGGTTTCAGGTCCTTTAACTGACAAAATTGGATATAAAACTACCCTTGCTATTGGTAGTTTTCTAATTTGTCTTGGACAATTATTAGCGTCATTTTCCACTGAGGTTTGGCATTTATTCTTGACTCAGGGTTTTCTTGTTGGGTTTGGAAGTTCCTTGGCCTTTTTCCCAGCAGTAAGTGCTCCAGCCTTCTGGTTCAAGGATATGAAGGGCCTTGCAATTGGTGTTAGTGTTGCTGGATCCGGTATCGGTGGTCTCGTATGGAGTCCCATGATTCAAGCCATGCTTGATTCAATTGGATTCCGCTGGTGTCTTCGCGCGTGCTGTTTAATTTCTGCTGTGTGTATGTTTATTGCCTTTCTCCTCATCAAAGTCAAACCCATTTCTGCCTCTGAAGCCAAGAAACCTGTTGATCTTGCTCTCATTCGTGATCCTAAGTTCTTATCTCTCTTCTGGACTGGATTAGTCTCTTCGTTTGGCTTCCTCGTTCCTTTTTATCTTCTCCCTTCATATGGTAAAGCAAAGGGCTTGACACCTTCTCAAAGCAGTATCGCAGTTGGTTTGATTAACGGCGGTTCTGCTCTTGGTCGTATCATTCTTGGTAGTGCAGCTGATCACATCGGTCGTATCAACATGTCATTCTTAGGTCTCTTCGTTGCTGGTTTGATTTGTCTCGTATGCTGGCTATTTGCCAACTCTTTCGGTGTTTTACTCGTATTTGTTATTATTTACGGTTTTTCATCTGGTGCATTTATCAGTATTTTCCCCGCACTTACTTCTGATATCTTTTATATGTACAACCTTGCCTCAGTGAATGGTCTTCTTTACGTCAGTACCGCTATTCCTAACTTGGTTGGTACTCCCATTGCTTCTACCATCCTTACAAATAATACCCATAATGGGGTTCCAGACTTCGTACCAGTTATCTTGTATGCTGGTATTATTCCCTTGGTCTCTTGCCTCGGTCTCATTTCTCTCAAATGGTTGTCCTCTACAAATTTATTTGCCAAAACCTAATTTCAAAATTTTCTAATTATCGTATCATATCCTATCAATTTCAAAATTTAATTCCTAGTAATTATATTTGTAAATTATTTCTAAATAAAATTAATACTTAATGAATTAGAGTTTATAATTTTGGATATATGACAAGATTTGGTTATTAATCTTTATGCATATTAATAAATTTGAATTTAATAAAATTCTTTGAATTCCAAGCTGGACGATTAATTTATTAATACTATTAGATATGATTTATAATAATTTGACATTATCCCTTTGCGCAAATAATTCGATTTTTTCATAATACCAAAATTTAGAAATAATTATAATATAAAATTAGTTTTTTGGAATGTATTTGACAGAAATTTTAAACATACCAAGATCCTTGTCATCATTGTTTATTTGTTTTTTATTATAAGATTAATAAAATGAATATATTTTAATGATTTTATGAATATGAAAATATTGTTCAGTAGTAATAAGATTCTTGTTAAAAATGAATCATGACTTGGTTAACGATATTATCCAAGCGATGATTATATCAGTTGATAACGGTGATAAAAATCATAATTTTACAATAAGGTTTTGATAATTTCAAATAAAAAGTGGGAGTCTTAACTAATTTTTGGTTAAGTATCAAAAATGTCAAAATCAGTTATGTTAGAGGTTACTCTACATATGATTATCTATCCATTAAAATATATACTTATTCTTGTATTTTAAGTTACCATAATTTTTAATTTTATATCAATTTTCAACAGGAGATTTGAATTTTTTTATGTATAGATTAATGATTATATTAAAAATTTCAGATAGTATTAGTATTTCTAATCTCAGTCGGTTGTTTGGAAATAAACAATATGTTTAAAGTTTTCCCTATTCTGTTCATATATTCTAATCATTAGAATATAATGATTTGAACTTGTTATATAATCAAGGAATTCCCGAGAATAAATTCCTAATTTGGTAGTACAAAAATCAATAATTTTTATCAATTGCAATAACTTAGATTTCTTTTGCGATTATAATTAATTATAATGTATTAAACTTTCAAACAAAAAATATAATGTTACCTAACTTAATGGGATACAAAGTAAATACTAAATAATATTCGAAAAACCATTACTCTTAAAATTTATATATATATCAATTCTTAATTCAAATTTTAACCAGGAAAAAAATTTTAATATAATATTTATAATTGTTAAAATAAATGAAATTCAAAGCTGATATTCAAAAAAAATAAAATAAAAATCAATTTTAATATTAATTTGTTGTTGTGTTTCAATATATAGAAATATCTATTTTTTAGGTTTGATTTAAGATTATATTAATATAGGAGTTTGTAGTAAATTAATTTAAATATCATTTTAATTATTTGATTTATTTTTTAGATATATATTCAAATATTAACGAATGTTATTACCAAAAATATTTCATATTTTCAATTAATATATGATGATTATTTGAATGATAGTTCAGATTTTATATTACTCTATAATAATATTTTTATGTTTTTAATTACATTAATAAATTATCAATTTAAAAGTAGAAATATTAAATTTTTGAGTTTTATTTTTTAGCTATTAATAAAAATTTATATAAATATTATTATTTATTTATTTTGATTTATATTATATTATAAATCCATATAATCTATTATTACAGATAGTTCTTTGTATATAATAACTTAATATATTACTCTAAAATTT
>JNEM01008874.1:0-21535 GCA_000697335.1 Conidiobolus incongruus B7586
TAAATTAATAAATATTTTAATAATTTTAAAAATAGTTTTATTATTCTTATTCAAGTTATTATAATAATAACAAGGTTTATTAAACAGATTTTTTTATATTATATTGAGATATTATTAAAAAATTTTAAAATAAAAAATATAATTAGACTATATATATTAATCTCATAATTTCAATTAAATATTGTCCACTTAATTAAAAATTTATTTCCAATATTTTAATCAATTAATAATTTTCAAATTATAGTTATTCCACTATAAATTTTTATTGTTTTAAATTATAATAAATGATCTAGTAATTTATTATATTCATTACACATAATATAATATTTAAGGGAACTTTCAAAAAAATATAATGACTGAGAGTTATAAAATTCAAAATTTTACCTACAATGAGGGAAGAGTATTTATTAAAATATAATATTATTCAAAGCATTCTTTAAAAATTATTCATTAAGATCTTAAGATAATGACTAGTGGCTAGAAATTTTAATGCCATAATATTCTAAATTAGTTTAATTAGCTCACAGTTGAAAAATATAATATAAAAGACTTATTTTGTTGAATTTACCTTAAGTTTTTAACTAAATATAAAAATATAAATATAATTAAGAGATATTTTAATTGTTATTTATATTTCTTGATAACAGACATATTACAAATGGTATATTTTCATCATAATTTTATTCTTATTTTATTAAAAAATTATTTAAAGATAGTTAATAAACTTTGAGTATAAATACCTAATTTTATCATAAGACCAATAATTAAGATAAGAAATTTGGTTGAGATAAATTAATATTATTATAATACTTATCATATTATTCAAGTGAGCAATTATATTAGATAAATTATAAGTTTCAATATATACCCTTTTATTAAAAGAAAAAGGAGTGCTTTTATTGAATATTAAAACAATTATTATAAATTTCAAAACAAATTTTATTTAAATAAAAAAGATATAACTATCTATTATAAATATGAATTTTATAGTATTTTACTAACTATTATCATCAAAAGTAAATTCTAATAATATTATATATTTGAAAATTTTCAAAATTAATATTATACACTAGCTTGCAAAAATAAGTCATAAAATTATGATTATAGATATTATTATCAATAACTCTGTTAATTTTTAATAAAATTAATTTAAATTAAAATATATAATAAATTTATATTATTTATTTATAATTAAGTATATTTGATCTAATTATATTATTTTAGTTGATATATTAAAATTTAAATTTTACCTAAGATAAGTTATAAATTTGTGTGTTTTGATTATAGAAAGAAAATTAAAACTTAGTATATTTATCTTTTGTTTTTGTAACTTCCTTAAGTTTATAAGGTATAGAGTTAACTAACTTCTTATATTAACAAAGATTAATTTTGTTTTAAGCTTCTTAAATATATTTTTAAAGTTTATTTAAATTTTTTACTAGTGGGAAAGCTTTAATTATTTTTTTAATTAATTATAAAGGTATTTAATTAAATTAAAGTTAAGGGATTAAAGAGGCTACTTCATAACTATTATTTTATCATTTTTAAATTATTTAGTAATAAAAATAGTAATATAACAAAAAATATTATCTTATTAGAAAATAACATCTGATTTATTTAATTTATATTATTCAATAGTTTTTTTTAATTTATTATTTAGAATATTTAAATATATCTCAACATTAATTCCCTTATTAACTTTATAAAGATACCTTACACTAGAAGATAATATATATCTTTAAATTATAATTAACCCATCATTATATTTTTGGGTTAAAATAACATAATAGTCACAAAGTAGTTTTTTGTTTTTTTTAAAATATCTAGCTTTTTTATTAGATTTACTAAAATATATTTTTGTTTTATTAAATTAAATAACCTTACTTTAATTAGTTTTAATTTAATTTTAATAGTGACATTTAAACTCTTACCTAGTTTTACAATAAAACTTCTTTAGTTAAGGGTGTTTTTTTTAAAGTGTAAGTAGTATCTATTATAATATAAAGTATATATAATAGTATTAATACTAACTAATATTCTTATATAGTTTTATAATTCTTTTTATATTTCTATATCAATATTACATTTACTTATATTAACTAACCTATAAATATACTTTTCATTATATTTATTTATAATCTTAACATACTTAAGTTTAAGTTTAAATATATCCTTATTATAATTTTTAACAACTTTAACTATAATAAACTAACTAGCACTAATAATTCTAACAATCATATAAGTTAATTTATCTTTATTATAAAGTTAATTAATATATAAGTAAATCTTTTTAGAAAGGGATTTTAGTATTTTAATACTAATGTTATTTAAAATAATAATTTACAATAATAATTTATAATAATAATATTAGTATATATAAACATAATTTAATAAAAGAAAAAAAATTTAATTTTTATTTTATATATTTTTTTAACTTTTAAACCTATAAATTTATAACTCACCTTATTTAAAATTTAAGATTTAATATATTAACCAATAATATATTAAATATAATTAAATATAACCTATTATAATCAGGTAATATACCTTAATTATATATTTTAATTTAAAATAATTAAGAATTGTTTAAGTTACAGGTAAATATATAAATGATTTTTATTTTATAATTTATTTTTGCAAGCTAGTGTATATTGATATATAAAAATACAATTAAAAGACTTTTTATTTTATATAATAGTGACCATATATTTCATAAATATTACTAATAATTTGATTATTAGAATAAATTAGATCTTAATATCATGTCTATTATATTCACCAAATATAGATCCTTGCGATAATTACTATTTTGTAAGTAATAAAATTTAATAGGAATAATAAGATATAATCTTTTTTCAACTATTTCCTCTAAATTAAAGGTATAATTCTGAAGATATATTATAAAAACCTATATAATAAGGTTGAGTCATTATAATTAGTAGGAAATTCTGATATAGAAATATAAGAAAGATATTAACTATTAAAAATATATTATTTTCGTTTTAATTTTTTCTCTTTTAAAATTAAAATTTAAAATTAATAAACTTATTTTTTTATTTTACTATATATAGTTATAAAATATATACTATTGAGTTATTTCAATAATTATAATTAAATAAACTTTATTATATATAATTAAAAATAAAGGTTATTTTATTCAGTTACTATAATTTTTAATTATATATTCTTATATATAATTTAAAAAAACATAATATTAAACTAGAATGATAAATAATAATTTTAATATCAATTATATTATTTAAATTAAATTAATAATATCATAATCAAATTAATAAAAATAAATTTTTTTAGTCTTTATAATGTATATTAATTATGCTGATATTATAAGTATAAAATTTTTCCTTAATAAAAAAATTTTGAAATTACTATAACGATTATAATATAAAAAGATTCCAAACTACATCATAATTATGATTTTGATTAGGGTACGATAATTAAAGTCAATTAGTTTATGAATTTTAACCTCGATTTATTTTCCGAAGATTGTTAGATCCAATATATTATTTTAAAATATATTTGACAACGGAATAACTATAAAATAAGAATATTATATGAAATTATTTTGATTAAACAATAATTTTAATTGGAGATAATATGCTGAATTAGGTAAGATTATTGGTTAAAATAAAGAATTTTGAAACACTATGTAATTAAAATTAATTAAAATCAATATATTTAAACTTCGGATCAATTCAAATAATAAATCTTTTGCATATACATTCAATTAACATTTTTGATTGGATATTCGATAATGTTCTGAAAATATTTGTTAAATAATGAATTGAATTGAATATTATAAAAATTATTGAACTCAATATGAATAGTAAAATTAAGACGTCCTATTCCTTATCAATAGGTTTGAATATAATTTGAATTAAAATTCCTTTCTTGTTCTTTGCTACCGTCGCTTTGGCTCAAAACGCCCAAAATTGTTCACCTATTAATGAACCTATATTTCAAACTACAGTCAATATGATTATGTTTTCTAAGTTTACAGTTTCACCAATTGAACCGACCTTATAGAAATCATTAAGTAAGCCGGATATCCCAAAACTTTTTTGTATAGAAGCTGCTTTTATCATTGAAGAAATTCTTAGTATTCCTCTGCAGAATGCCTAAGCAATCAAAAAATCTTATGTGAATGATAATTTATTCTATTTACCTACTAGAATATCATGTGAATTTGGTGGATGTCCAAAATAAGCAGATTTTGCAAACTTTGAACAAGTATCAATGGTACTCACACACACTGAATCACTAGATGACAATTACCACATTCAAATCCATTTTGTCCATTCAAAAGGTGATAAATCGCCTGCTTTACAACAAAATCATGAGTAATTCCAATCTATATCACTCTTATCATTGATAATTTATATTAACTAAAATTATTATATATTTAAATATTCCGTTTTAAACTCATTCAACTTTCTCAAATAAAAAAAATTCAAAGTTGTACACAGTAATATCGCTGTTTTATTTATAAAACTTCCAAACTATTGAAGAGATAACAAAATAAAATTATTCTTGACAAATTGTTATTAGAGCTATTAAGTATATTCAGATTTTAATTATTATCTATTTATTTATTATGTATTTGAGTAACTATACTATTATTTATTTAATAATATAATATTAAACTGAACTTATTTTTCAATTTTTTATGTATTAGATCATTGTATTTATTGTTGAAAATATTTATCATTTATATACAATTAAATGTCAAATAAGTATTTAAGTAAATGTGAAAAAAGTAACTACTTTGTTGGGAATCAATCATGTTATAATGATTGAGAATTATTATTATTATTATTATAATTCTTAAAATATTCCATAGGGTAATAATATAAGTCAAAGGTTTTTATTAATATTAATATAAAGTTCTTCTAAATATTAATGAATTTGATAGAAAATCATTTTCAACTTTATTGAATATAACAACTTTTAAGATTGAAATGATTATCAGAGATTTTATATAAAATAGTTTAATCTAACATCAATATAAATAAATAATTCATGGTTATTGAAATTTAAATAGTGAATAATCAAAGTTGATAAAAAATTTAATTTGAATATTGTATTAAATATAAAAAAGTTAGCTTTAATTTTGATATAATGTTATGAAAACTATTAAAATAATCAATGTTTTTTAAACTTGAATAAGTGTGAGTAGAAAGTGCTCTTTTTAAAGTATTGTAAATATGAATAAATGATTTGATCAAGAATAATTGTGTAAATAATCATTAAGGTTCAAGAAAATAGATAGAGCTAACCAGTAAATATCCAATTTTGATGGTAGCATAGATATTAATAAATATATTTAGGGAGTTGGGATCAATCTCGAAATAAATACTTCTGATATTGGGTGAAATGGGATTACTTTGTGTCTAAGATGGAGTGGTGATTAAAAACTAGATAAGATAAACGAAGTAATCATTCCAAGCCCCATAAATAACAAATATTTCCAAGATGCACGATATTTAATTGTAAAATAATAAAATATGTTAAATGGATCAGAATAAGTTTAAAATATATGTAATATTGATGGAATTATATAGGAAATTTGTTTTATTTCAGATTCCATAAAATAGATATAATTGTATTTTGAGTTAAAATGAATTTGATTATGTATTCAATTTAATTTTGAATAGAAATAAATTGGGATTTAATATGAAATAAAAATCATATCGTTTAAAAAATAATTTCATTATAATCATTATATATATATATATATATATATATATATTTATTTATTTATCAAATTTATCAAGAACTATATTCATAAGTTTAAATTTCTTTATCCTAAATTCATATTCTTTTTTCACTAATTATAGTAAAATTAAATAAAATTCTTTAACATCAATAACATCATAGTTTATAAAAAAATTAATTTATTATGACATAGTTCAATATCCATGATTTTGCTGTAAAAGTGCAATTTCTTTACCATCCTGGTTGATGATATGCATTTGAATGCGATATTTTACAAATGGTGGCCTTAAATAAGTTGGAACTACTCCAATTTGATCAAATGTGGCTGGACCTGCTTTCTTTGGACAACCACCAAATTCACAGAGTCCCCTATAAGCAACATTGAGTAGTACTCCGTTGACATATGACTCATATTTAATATGACCGTTCTGAACAGGTTCGGTAAGGTTTCCACTAATTTTGAGACTTTCAGGAACCCAAATCATTCCAGGTATTAAAGGTTTATCAAATGGGGCCGGGAGAGTACCTGTCACTGAAACATTGTCAACTTTGAATATGGCGTTGGATCTATTACATTCAGAAATCTCAGGAACGTTAGTCTCTGGGCATTTTTCAGGGGCTTGAGCTAAGGCGAGAGCAGCAAGGAATAAGAAACGCATATTAATTGAAATTTTATTGGAATCAATTGGTAATAAAATAAGTTTTCTTCACTCTGGTATTTATATTAGTTTGAATATTTATTGCTTTGCAATTTTGAAGGCATAAATATAGTTATTTATGTTCATATCAATTCAATCAAATTAGATTAAAACTAAAATTTTTCCAGTATATTATTTTGCATAGAATAATTCTTAAAATGCATAAACATTAAATTGAAAAAAGTTATTACATAATAATATTTATTAGGTAAAAACATTTTTCAATTATTAAAATTTAAACCCTAAATAAGGATTTTATTGTTGTAAACCCTATTTGAAAAAAGTGTTTTAAATTTGAAATTATATTCATATAATCCAATATTTTTACAAGATTCATAATTGATATTTAATAATATCATATTACCAAATTACTGAGAATATTAAATTTCAACGATGAATAAAAATTAATTGTCATTATTTTATTTGAAAATAGAATTATTTTTTCATTTAAACAACTAATTATTCATAAACCATACTTTAAATTAATTTATTATTGTAATTAAATTTAATTAATTGCCTTGAATTCAGTTTATATGCAACATTTATCAAGATTCAAGGAAGGATTTAAGAGAAAATATTTTATGAATTATTATTCAATCAATATTATATTATCACAGTGAACACTAATGCTTGAAGCTATCATCAACATTCAAAATATTAAAGATAGTTATGATATCTAGTATGTAACAAATATTAACATAATAATATTGATTGAATCATATTTTCTAGATAATTAAATATCCATATTTTTATTGTTTTTTTCAAACACAGAGCAAAAATACTATATCCAACATTTGGCGTGTTGCTAATAGCTAAAGGTAATAAAGTGTATTATGACATTGCGATTTTGCTGACCTATAAAATTTAATTTCATTCGCATAAAATGATTGAATTATTAATTCTAATATTATCATTATCAATTATATTTAACAAAAATTTCCAAGCCTTGTAATTCAAGAAATTAAATTCAAACTATCTTTAATCATGTTTGGTTAAATAAAATATAATTTTGAATAATTGTTATTATTGTGGAATTGAATTTCAGAATGTATTGGTAAATTTTGCTACAAAGATATATCCAAGGATTTAATAGAAAATAAATAGCTCTGCTGACGTTATATAACTTTATACCACTTATTCAATTTTCAAAAGCATTATAAATAATTTATTCAACATTAATACTAAGCTATATCTTGAAAATTCAACTTATCTGAAAGTTCTAATTAAGGTTAACTATTCTGCTTAAATTAGAAACTATAAAATTATAAGTAGTTAATTTATCATAATTTCTCCAAGCATAGATATAAAACAAAACAAAACATTATTGTTAGAATGTTAATAAAATTGGTCTGTTATAATTAACATGATATACAATTATCACTAATAATTATTACACATTACCAAAATTGATCTAGTCTTTAATCAGTTTTGGCTCATTCTACTATAATATCGATTAATTTGAATATAACGCAATATTTTTAAATAAAATAAATTAATAAAGCTTTATATTATAGAATCTCTAATTCAATCTTGATACTATAACGTTTAATATCCCAATATAAACTTTTTCACTCTATTAAATCAATATCTGATATATAAAAATGTTTTATATATCCAACGTAAAATTACAATGAAATAAATATTTTCTAATATATATATATATAACAATGATCTATAAAATTAGTTCTCATTATTTTCATGCAGATTATTCATTAGTTTTTAAAATCTCTTAAGTGATAAATAAATACCATTTATTACCAATTTCTTTCTGATTACAATGACTACTATATATATCGTTTTATAATTAATATTTGAATATATTTTGAAATAATTATTTTGATATGAAACTTCATTTAAACAGTGAATATTATAAAAATCTAAATATTTCAATATATACTCATTTTACTAATTGTTATTAAACTAGTATATACAATTCTATTAATTCTATAATATCAACTATTCTGTCATTTAATTTGATAGAACAAAAAACTATTATCAAAATTAGTTTATTTGATGAAAAAAATATATAATTTAAATATTTTACCAAGTTTAACACTAAACAACGTTCAATAATATCAAAATAAATTAAGAATAAATATTCTTTTTATTGTGATAAAGTTTTTTTCTGTTTTTAAACATTAAGTTTAGTTGCTGATTATTATTTTATCTTTAAAGTATGATGGATATATATTGAATAGTTAGTATTTGGTATATTTAATAATCAAATACTCTTTTATTTCTCATTATATTGTAATTTTTTTATTGAATATATTGTAATATGAAATGGATCTAATCATAATTATCAATATATTAAAAACATACGTGAAAGTTACACAATATAAAAACTAATAAAATCAATTTAGAAATATTTTGTTTATCGTAAAAATGGTAATAAAATTTTCATATAGTATAACTTGATTTTGAATACTAAAACAATGTAGATATAATTTTAATATTGTAAATAACATAGTAAATTCTTGTATTTTATGGGATGTTGAAAATTCATGCTTGTTATTAATTTATTAATAACAATATAAATATTCAATTCAATAAAATCAATCATATATTATTCCTAAATTGAGTATTATATAGCTTGATACAAATTTTCAAATAATTATTTTAAAAAATTTGAATAGTGATTATAGTGATATAATGATATAATGTTATAATGTTCTAATAAGGTTTAATTCCATAAATTTCTATTAAATTTATTAATAATAAAATTATCAATATATTGACATATTGAAATATTCACATTGAAAATTAATGAGTTTATAATAGCCAAATCAAATATAAATACAGCATTGATTATATCTCTGAATCTAGTTCACTTATTTCGCAAAAACCAATATTTAATCTAGGTTATTCATTGATATCATTATGGTTTTGAATATCTACTTATTATATTTATGATTTTAAGCGAAAGATGTTGGAAACAATGTTAATTATTAATCACAATTTACACATTAACATGGATATTTAAAAATCATTCACAATTTTTTGTTGATGGTATTATATTTGTTATAAATATTATATTTTTTGATTCAAATTATAATCTGACGGAGTCAAAATAATTGCGAGTTGGTATTTAAATTCATATTTCAAAATATAGCACAGTTATTTCGATGAAGACATTGATTTTTAGAGTGATAATAAAGGAAAGGTTTTATAATAGTCTAGATATTACAATTAATCTCTGAAATCTAATTAATATTTTATAGAAGTAATCGATTTAATCCAAGATTACTAATTAAATAGTTTTCCAATTTTTGATTGATGATGAAAAGGATAAATGGACAATTATATCATTAATGATTCAAGAATTTGTTGATTGGTGTTTATACAGTCAATAATAAAGGATTTTTAAGTTACGATCACTTTAATTTTAGATTAATTAATCTATCAAATTTTTAATCAAATTTTCTTTCATTTATTAATTTAAATTTTAATTGATTGAATTAGAAAGCAAATAACCAATCAAATTAAGGAAAATAATCCCATAATTAAAATAATATGATGATAAGAAAATTAAGTATAAAAGAAGTGATGTATTTGAAATTAACAAATACAATTTCATCATCAAAATCTAATAAATAATAATTTATTATTAATTATTAGTAATCAATTTCATTCAGCATTTTAAAACCTTGTCATTATTATATATAAAATATTATTGGTTATTTATTTCGTACTTTGTTCGCTCTATAATTGTATATTATTAATATGAATTCTGGTATATATTTTTTAAATCATATCACTTCGAAATTTTCAATACTAATATATCTTTTTTAATAGGAACTGGCTTTAGTTTTGGGTCTTCCAATACAGGTAATTATTTCTTTTTGTTCATTATAGTTCGATTATTAATGAGTTTGTTAGGAAATAACCCTTGGGGATCTAATCAAAATAACAACAACGCTTTCGGCTTTGGAGCTAATAACAACCAGTCAAGTGGTTTCGGAGGTTTTGGCTCCAACAACAATACCAACACTGGTGGTGGCCTATTTGGCCAATCTAATAATACTGGTGGTGGTTTTGGTCAATCTAACAACACTAGTTTTGGTGGAGGTTTTGGAAACAATAATCAATCTGGTGGTTTTGGAGGCTTCGGCTCAAATAATAATAACACTGGCGGTATGTTTGGCCAATCCAATAACACTGGTGGTTTCGGTCAATCCAACACTAATACTGGTGGTTTTGGATTTGGTAACAATGCTAACACTAATACTGCATTTGGTTCTTCAAATACCGGAGGATTTGGTCAATCCAATACCAATACTGGTGGCTTTGGATTCGGTAACACTAACACTAACAACGCCTTTGGCTCTTCTAACACTGGTGGTTTTGGTAACTCATATTTAATTGATATCTCTATTTCAATTTATTAATCATTTATCTTAGGTCAATCCAACACCGGAGGATTTGGTCAATCCAATAATACTGGTGGTTTTGGGGGTTTTGGAAGTTCTAGCACTGGTTCAATGTTTGGAGGTGCTTCTGGAACACAAGGAGGTTCTATTGAACTTGGTACGGGTCATACTCCCTTCAAAGTCACTAATGACAAAGATGCTAGCAACAACCCCATCGTTCTCCAAAGCATTTCATTAATGCCTGCATACAAAGGTTTTAATTTCGAAGAATTGCGTTGGCAAGATTATCAACGTGGAAGAAGATTACCTGAAGCTCCTGGTCGTATTCCTAACCAATACCCTGAACCTACGGGTATGTTCGCTGGTGCTACTAATAATCACGGTAAGTCTATTTTAATATGATATATATTCTGATATAATGTACTAACTGTTTCTTAGCTTTCAATAACGTCCTTCCTCCCGGCACTACTGCTGCTCCTTCTAACACTAGTACTGGATTTGGCTTTGGAAACACTAATACATCTACTAATACTGGTTTTGGAAATACTGGTGGATTTGGCCAAACCAATACTAATACTGGTTTCGGATCTAATACTAGTACTGGCTTTGGCAATACGGGCGGATTTGGTCAAACCAACACCTCCAATACTGGTTTTGGGTTTGGCCAGAGCAATCAAAATCAATCCTCTGGATTTGGTAACACTGGCGGGGTCGGCTCAAGTACTTTCGGTAGTAACAATCAAAACAAGCCCGGATTATTTGGATCTAACACTGGTACTTCTACTGGCTTTGGATTTGGCAATACCAACACTAATACCAACCAATCTGGTGGCTTATTTGGTAGTAGTAATCAACAAAATACTAGCACTGGATTTGGATTTGGTAATAATAACACTAATACTGGCTTCGGTACTTCTACAAGCACTGGTTTCGGTAACAATACTACCACTGCTGGTACTGGCTTTGGATTCGGAAACAACAGTAATACCAACACTGGAACATCGACTGGTTTCGGAACTGGTACTACTGGTGGATTTGGATTTGGCAACAACACCAATACCAACACTGGGACCACTGGTACTGGTTTTGGCACCGGTTTAAATACTAACTCCACTGGTACTTCATTGTTTGGAAACGCTGGTACCAACAATACCGCTGGTACTAGCACTAGTGGCACTAGCTTATTTGGAAACAATGCTGCTAAGCCCACTTTTGGTACAGGATTTGGCTCCACTTCTACTGCCACTTCCACTGGTGGTGGTTTATTTGGAAACACTACCAATACCGGTACTACTGGTACTTCACTCTTTGGTAATAATGCTGCTAAGCCTGCTACTTCCTTCTCATTTGGCTCTACTAATAATAATACCACTGGATCTTTGTTTGGTGGTAATACCTCTACCTCTACTTTTGGCACTACTCAGCCCACTTCTACATTTGGAACATCTACATTTGGCTCTACCCAACCTTCCACTACATCTCTCTTTGGAAGTAACACTCTTGGCAATGCCACTGCTAACAATGCTGCTCCAATTGTTGCTCAAGTTGATAAAGATATTTACGGCTCTAACCTAGCAACTCCAGAAACTGTAGCTACTATTTTCAATTCCAAAATCACTCCTTCTGAGAAGAAGAATATTCCTCTTGCTACTCCCGTGGATTCTAAGCCTGTAGCCAAGAATTATCAGGTTTCCAATTCCACAGCTCGTTTCCTTCCTTATAGAAGACCAGTACCCAGTGCCAGTTTACCTGCTTCTTTCACCCATCTTACTCAAGCACCTGTTCCTATCTCCAAGCGTCCCTCTATTGCACCAGTCTCTAAGGTTTATGGTAAAGGAATTATGCCCAGTTATAGCGAATTAAGACCGGTCAATCGTCCTTACTTTGCTACAAGATTTTCACTAAAGAAAGACGTCATTGAAGCTAGTGGCATTTTCAATGACAGTCGTAACTTTTTTTCTGGCTCTATGAGTATCAAAACTTCTGATGATGCCAGCAAAAAACCTGAAACATCTGTTTCTACCAAATCAACAGAAACTAAACCTACCCAAACTCCTGGAGCGAAAAATGACACTACTCCTACCTTGAATGGCCAAGTTTCTTCCACTTCCGCTACTACCACCACTACCACTTCCACTTCCACAGAATCCAATGAAAGTAAGTATTATACCGTCCCCGAAATGAAGGAGCTTCATAAAATGAGTGAAGAAGAATTATCCAGTCTTAAGAACTTCAAAGCTGGTCATCGTGATTTTGGTGAAATTGAATTCCTTCAAGAAGTTGATTTATCTCAACTGAGCTTGAGTGCCCTCTTAGGTGACATTATTATTTTCAAACAAGACAGGTGCACTGTCTATCCAGATAAATCCAACAAACCTCCTGTAGGTTCTGGTCTCAACGTTCCATCCAAGATCTCTCTCTATAACTGCTTCCCCGAACCTGACTTAGACTCACCTGCAGGTCAATACAGCGAAGAAACTCAAATGAAATTTGTCAAACAATTACAAATCGCTCCTGATACTGAGTTCATTGACTACGACAAGGTCACTGGCAAATGGACCTTTAAAGTTGCTCATTTCAGTACTTATGGTGTTCCTATCATGTCCAATGGCTCTGATGAGGAAACTTTGTCTGACTCTACTGAAACTGAGTTAACCGTTAACCACTAACCACTCTACATCTCAAATTCAAACTAATTTACAGGTGAGTCAAATCTAAAAAATTCAAAATATTTTTGATATATCTCTTTCATTCGTCATTCCCCTTGTTTCATATACTACCGTTAAAATTATCAAAATTATTCTATATTTCATCTCCCAATAAATATATACTTCCTATTCGTTTAATATTTCAATTTTCTCCTTATTCAATTTAGATCCTTTATTTTTTATATTTTCATTTTCTAATATTATTTTGATATTTTAAGGAGGACCAATACTTGTTGGCCATTTTCCCGCCATTTTTACTGTATAATATTCCAACTCCTAAGCGTCAGAATACACTCTCCTTCTCACCCTTCCAATTCCCAGCACTTATATTTTGCTAGTATTGACTCAGGCCTCTGAAGTTTTCATGTTGTTTAGGGTCCCAACATTTCTATAGTTTTTACAAATAGCTACAATATTAACGTTGACTAACAACCTGTCAAATCTCTTAATGCCACTATTATACACAATGCTTTTTCAGTTCCTCACAACATTAAACACAGATTTCCAACTTCTGTATTAGATGAATCTCTCCAGATTACTTTTAATAACTGTATCACAGAAGTTGAAAATGAAACTCCATACATAAAACCAAGTAACTTTTTGGGTTTTGAAACCTATTTGCACGCATTTGAAGAAGAACCACTCAAAGGATGTATGGAACAGGAACGCAACATCTGGAGTCTCAGTGGTTAACTTTGGGATAGTAAATTGGACGATAAGGGCGACGATATGATGTCAGAAGATGATGAGGAGAGTGAAGATTTCTACTCAAGTAATTTATAATATATATAAATGTTTAATGTATATTTACTAACCCTCATTTAGTCAATAGATATATGGGCGAATTTGAAATATTGGCCCTAGAACAAAAGATCTCTGAGTAGCGGGCCCTGCTAGTTCAACTTATCGTTCAGAAATGCGCCAAATTTAGTTAATTAAATCGTGCAGATCCTCTTGACCTCGTCTGGATCCAGCTCTCAGGACATAACCTTAGGGATGCTAGCGATCTTGCTTTTTACATTGACAACCCCAGATTAGCTTCATTATTAATTCAATGAGGTGGAAAATGAGGATTCCGCGAATACGCTAGACTGCAAATAGCAAGCAGGCACCAAGTGCCTTGAGCTCATCGAGCCTAAACGCCGTAAAATTTACGAACTTTTGCATGGCAATATTGGTCCGTATAAATTTCCTAGTGGTCATTGAGACGTAATCTACCATAATTTGGATTGGTGTCGCGCTTTCTGTATATTTTTATGGTACATTGGTTTATATAAGAGTGATTTCAAGAAGTGCATAGGTTATTATGATAAGTGCGTTGATAGATGGATGTATCAGCAGGAGGAAGAGGGTGTGTTCTGTATGGGTATGAAGCAGTCATTACCTTTCCCTTGGTATGATACTCTATCTACATTTATATATAAAAATAAGAGAAACCATAATATACTTCACCATATGCTACACCTCAGTATAATTTCTAGTAATTAACTTTAAAATTTACTCCATCCCTTTGATATCTCTTCAAATCCCTTAGATTTCAGTCTCCCATGGTAAAATTGCTCTTGTCTTTACAGAACAAATTGGAATTGATACTTTCACATATTAAGCGAATCCCGCATTTTGTATAGATCGTATTACCATTTTATTTATCAATCAATTGTTAGATTTGGTAATGTGGTGATCGGCTATATTTGTAAGCTAATTTCTACCTAATCCTAAATGTCGAACTTACACGATTCTTGATATTCTCTCCATACGCATTGAACCTGAGGTAGATCACGAATTCCAGTAATTTCTCTAAAACGATATTCAAGATTCCAACACTAATGATGTGGTTGTGTCCCTGTGTGAACTTAGAATCCCATCCAGATGGACTGAGGACAGCTTAACCAATTTTTATGCTCACCAAGGAAGACTCCACGACAAGTTCTCCCTTCAAACTAAAGTGAAAAAAATATGAAAAAGCTCATCTTCTATTTCTCACCAAGCTTGATCTTCATATGCTCATGAATCGAGCATACGACGAAATATCCACCCTTTTCAAAGATTTCTTACCCAAAAAGGTTAAGCGCTGGGACTATGGAGGCAAGTTTTATCTGCGCTTATCTCAGCTGATGCTCCAACTCAATACCATCAACTACTCCCAGATCAGCAAGATATTCAAAATATTGTCGACCTTGAAGCCCACCTCCAACTACTCATTGTAGATCTCAACAATCTCGAAACCAACACAGGATACACCGCCAAAGCACGTTCTGAAATTGATGCCAAATTGAGAGCTAGAATGGTAAACCAAATATTAGACTTTCTCACAGCATTTCCCAAATCACACAACCCTAATCATTAAAATTAAACTCCTTACCAAACCTTAATCAATCTGAGAAGTCGACCAATTGATCAAGCAATGGAATTGTGTAGAGATATTTTAAAGATTATTGATTCATTCTGTTATTAATATATATTTAATTTATTTTAATTTGTTTAGTGAAAAATCATGTAAAGTTATAATAATTAATATATCATAAATATATTTTAGCATTAAACCTTTTATTTTTGGATATCTTGTCCGAAATTTTAATTAAACTATTTTAATTTTAAAAATATTGTATTTTATTGAATAATTGGTATAATAATAGCTTATATTTAATCAATAATAGTGTTTTTGCTGTGTTGGATTGAAAAATATAGACTTGGTAAAACCAATATAATATTTTATATTTGCATATTTATTTTTTTTTATTTTAAATATTACAATACAAATGATATAGTGTATATTTTGTGTTTTATATATTTCAGAAATAACTTAAGATACAAATATTTGAATTTACATTAAAATTTATTAACAATAATTTTTCAAAAAATATAGATTAAGATATTATCAAGCTTTTACAAAATATTTCTTTTAAAATCATAAAAACTTTTTATATTAATATGAATATTTTAGATTGATTTACGATTAATCATTCAAGAAAAATATCAGTTATAATTCAATTACAAATATAATCCACTTTCAAACCAATTAATTTGTAATATTTATTTTATATTAATATTCTATAATAATAGCGACATAATAAATATTTGGTAAATAACGATTTCAAATTCATTTTTTCAATTATACTACATTTGAAAAAATTATATTTAACAAAAAAAATTAATTCTCTTATTCTCAGATTTATTATATTTAATGGAATTCAATTGAATAATGAATGGCAACATAATTTCAATTAGATTCTTGTATATAATTTTTTGTATAGAAAAAATTAGAAAAATTTGAAGGTTATTGGAAACTTTTTATAAAATATTGAAATATACATCATAACCTTCGAGTGAATATAGAATAGGTAAAACTTTGGTTAATAACAAACACTCTATTGTGTTTTAAATTTTTACTAATATTTTAAATCATCTAGTTGGATAAAGGTTAATGGCAAAGTAATATATCAATTCATATTCGCAGATATATTCCAATGATTATATTGAATTCAATATTTAAAATGAAATAATCAAGGTAATTGTTGAAAATAAAAGTTGAAAAGTTGATAGATATTGAAATTGTTTTAAAATTTTTGTAAATTATAACCTATTATATTTTAGCTAATAAAATATCAAAATTAATGTGAAAATTTTAATATCATGAATTTATATTAAAATGTTTATTAATTCATTGATAAAATTATTCAACGATTTGTTCGCAAACAGCTAATTCTTTACCGTTCTCATTCTTCAATATCATTTGAGTACGATAATCTACAAGTGAGACTTTATTACCACCTTTAACAGTAACTCCTGCCCAGAGAGTAAAGCTTGCTGGGCCTTGTTGCTTGGTACATCCCAGAGGTTCACAAAGCTATCTTCTAGCATACAATACATATTGACCATTAACAAAATTGAAATAATCCACATATGGATTTTTAACTTCTTGTGAAAGATTTCCCTCATAAGTAATAGTTGCTGGAATTAAATCACCTTCAGGAATTGGAACACCGAGTACTTTACAGTTTTTTCAACTGCAACACTTTCAACTTGGAATTGGACAAAACTCTTATTACATTGAAATATACTAGGATCAGTGGTTTCTCACAACTTTTAGAGGGCTTAGCAAAGGCGAGAGCGGCAGAGAGTAAGAAACGCATTTTGATTGATTTGATTAATATTCAATTTATTTGATGAATATTATTCACTCTCCAACCCATTATTTATATTGATTATAGTCCTAATAAACTGTACAAAATGAATTGACATAATTTAATATAATCATAATAATTCTATAATTTGCATTTAGATATTGGATAAATTCAATAATTCTTGGAAACATAGCATATTAATTCAATCTTATAAGCAAATTCAAAATAACTTATGTTAAAAATGCCTTGACCTTTTTAACTTATTTTTAGTTATTATTCCTATTAAACTTGATTTTAATAAAAATATCTTTTTTTCTGTTATTAATCACAATTATTAAAAAATTTCCCAAAGTGTTATTATATAAGTTATATATTAAATAGCTTGATCTGAGTAATGATGTTGATGATTTTTGAACTTTTAATAATTATAATTTCATAAAATTTATTTGGAATATTTTTATATATATCAAAAAAATTAATTATTATTTTGTAATTTAAATAATGCAAATTTTTTGTGATTGAAAAAAAATAAACATTTTAATATATATAAAGTAAAAATAAATATATAATATGAAATTAATAATTTCCTTAATTTCTAATAACTTTTTGCTATACTTTTAGCAAAGATGTAACATCTAAAAAACAGTTCTTTTTATTAAATTGAAATTTGATGTTTTACAAACTAATTAAATTTTTTTGCAAAAATTTTCTTTCTTATAAGCTAGTTTTTTAATTACCTAAAACAATTATAATTATATAGGTTATAATCTAAAGAATATACTAGATATGGTAGTTTTTTCTAGTTATTTTTGATTAGAAAGTTTTTTATAACTTTTGATTTATGTATTTTATAATTATCATATAAAATAATAGGTTTTCTTAAATTTTATTGACAATACTAATTAGAAATAGTTTTATTTAAATAAATAATATAAAGTTTACTATTAATTGATTTTCCTTTAAAAACTATATAAAAATAGCATATGTTATTATAATCCATTATAACAATTAACATTCACTTATCAATAAAGTGTTTATTTAAAGGAATTTATAAAAGGGGTTGATTTAACTTAATCTAACACTTTAATTTATATTTTAACAAAAGATTATATAAAGGAATTTAAAATTATTCAATTATAATAGTTCACTATAAGAATTTTAATTTCTGGTTATACCTTAGTAAGTTTTATTTAACAATAGCTACTCTAACTTTTTTTAAGCTTTAGTTAAATTATAAGGTATTTATTTTATATTTTTATTAATTAATTTTAATTTATACTTTAATATATATAAAATACTTATATAACTAATATTAAAGTATCTTGATAATTTTCTAACTAAAATAAAAAGATGCTTTTCAATATAATTTTTCATTTTATTAACAATTAAAAGAGTAATAATTAAAATTAATCTTTTAAATTTTAACAAGTTTTAGGTAGTTTCTTTTTTAGCTTTAAAGTAATTTATCTAGCAATAAATTGTTGAATTAAATAATACTTTATTATTAAAAGCTTTTTGTAAATTTTAAATGATTTTAGAGGGTTTGTGGTTAAGCATTACTAATATTAAAATAAAAAACTTTTAATGCTTATTATTTAGTTTAAAAATATTTAAATTAAATAACTAATTTTAAATAATAAATTTTTTAATAAAAAAAATTATTATATATATAATTCAAAACTGTTTATTTTCCTTTTTATTTTGTATATATTTTTTTAACTGAAATTAATAATATATTTGAAAAATCAGAAATTAAAAAATTTCATATTTTTTTAATTCTATAGTAATAAAACTTTATTAATATCAAATTTCAATTTACCAATTATTCTTTTCAGATGTAGAAAAAGTATTTTATTTTATATAACTTTTTGACAAGTGAAACCTTATAACATTATTTATTTAAATCTCTTTAGAATAATAGATTTTCAAAAATGAATTATTTATTTAATACCAAGTGAAATGATATAAAATTATATATTATTTGTTTAGAATTATTGATTTAATTATATAATATTAATTATTTCTAGCTCTCCATTGCAATTTAATAAAAAATAATCTATAAGACACCAGTTGATAAATTTGATCATGTAATTATTAAATTCAACCAATATAAATTATATTCAAAAGTTTAATTATATTGGTAAAGTAAAAATTTATGAATTTATGAATTTATAAATTTGAAAAAATTCAAAATTACCAATATTTGTTGATAAATCAATAGCACCATTCTGGTATTATATTTAATTATATTATATTACTGTAGTTATCAATAACAAGGAATAAATAAAATTTATTACGATTGAAACCAGATAACTTTTATATTAATTTGACAAATTAAACTCTACATGAAATATGCATTTTCGTTTGATATAATAAATCAAAAATCAATTTTAATATATCACTACTAAATATCATTAGCATAAATTAATTTTGATTAATTTGCACTTAATTTTATTAAATATGAATATTATTTAATATAACTTTCATTATTCTTTTCAAATTAATTGATCTAGTAAATTTTATATTTTCAATTATTAATATAGTGATGTTTCAGTTCAAATAGATAATCAGTTTTATATCTTAAAATAATTATTATTTATATTTATATTATATTATCAAAAATAAAAATATAATTTGCAAGATTTCCAAATTATAGTTTTACAAGACTATTATAATAACTATGAAAATAGTAATATTTCATAAAATAATAATATTATTTATATTATAATTCTAAAATTATTTATCAATTATATATAAATTTGTTTATATAATTAAATATAGTTAAGTACTTAATATTTATATCCTAACCTTTAATAAACTATTCTTAATATTTATTAATAAATAATTAAATTAATATAAATAATAAATTTATTACCAATATTCAAAAATAAAGAGCAATTATTATATTATTTATATTATATATATTATTTCTATTTATTATTATTTATTATTAGATTATTGGTTAATTCTTTCTTATTTTTAATATTAAAAATATTTAATAAATTAACTTAAAGTTCAAAGTTTGTTTTAATTTTAGTTTATTATATATCTTTATTTATAAAGATATTAATTAATTATAAAATATTGATAAATTCAAATCTTATTAAATATTAAAAAACTTAAATATTTTGTTTATTATTTATTTGTATTAATATTTGAAATTAATACTATATTTAATCAAATGATTATTTTTATTGATTCTGATATTATATTTTCAAATTATAAAAATAGATTTGAATTAACTTATTTCGTTATATTTTAATTTAATTCAAAGATTCAAATTTTAATAACATTGATATAAATCCCTTAAACTAGAGTTATGCCATTAGTTGCAAAAAATATTAATAACTAAATAAATCAAGAATTGATTTTTGAACTATTATGAATAATTTATTATTATAATAAATAAATTTTTTTTCATTTATTTTAGTTTATTAAATTACCAAATTTGATAATATTAACTTTCTAGTCAATAAATAATTAATATTAATATATAATTTTATTATCATTAATCAAAATAAATTTTAATTATAAATATATATATAAGATAATAAATTAATCAAGAATCTGAATTTAATTATTGTTACTATATAAAATATAATTTAGAAACAAATTTAATCACAACAACGGAAAATTAATTATTTAATTAATTATATTAACTATCGATTATAAACTTATTATAGATAAATATTATTATGGTTTTGATTAACATATTTTATATATTTCTAAATAATTTTAATATTATTAATTAATCATAAATTATATAAAATTTTTTAAATATTGAACAAGTTTTAAGTTTTATAATATTTTAATATATAATTTAAAACTTTAAAAAATAATATATAAAATCTAATTAAATTTTTATTATTTCAGGATTTCATAGTTATTAGTTATAATTAGTA
>JNEM01008876.1:0-13704 GCA_000697335.1 Conidiobolus incongruus B7586
TTTAAAATTTATTAAAATATAGTATATTTTAAGTAATAGGTATATATTCAATAAATATTAAAATTTTTTATTTTAATCCAAAAAAATAAAATAACTGATAAAAGTTAAAAGATATAATAATTATCTAGCTATAATCTTTAAAAGAAAACAAATAATATGATTTAACATAGTTATTAACTTAGTATTATATTTATTACTTATTAAAATTAATTATTCATTAAACCATTAGCTATTGTGAAATCTAATAGTTAATGTAAATAATTAAGTATATATTTATTTTTTGATAAAGTTATTAAAATATTAATATACAAAATATATTGAAAAATATATATATATATATAATATTTTATTTAATGAATTAATTCTAGATAAAAATTTATTATTTTCAAAATTTATAATAGGAAATAAAGTATATATTATTGAAAGAGATAATAAGAAATTTTTTTGAACTAATAATGACCAAAATCAACAAAAAACTTTGAATCTTGGATATAAGTGTAGAACCTAAACCCATAAGTACCAGGGTGGTTGGGTTGTTGAAGGTGATATGACCAAAGTCAATTGGATATTTATTCAGCTTACATAAGTTTACAAAGTGCCTTTCAAAGTAAGCAGGATTATAAAGAATAATAATATCAGTCCAAGCTTGCTTGATAATATTACTGAGATCATCAGTTACACCAAGATTTAATATTACTAGATTCACTTATTTGTTTTCAGTAAGTGTTACATAAGAAGCATTTAAAATATCATTTTGTTTGGAACAGTCCAAGACTTTTTCTTCATTACTCTATACATATTCTTGAGCCAATGGAGTAGCAAAAAAGGGAAGCAGTTAAAGAATTTCATAATTGTAATTGTAATTTAAGCTTAATTAATACTATAATTGATGAAGGAATATTCAATTATGGTAATCAAATTATGAATTCCAACATGAAAATTTATACTTGGTTTACCTTATATTTAATACATTAAAATAGTACTCGCTGATTAATCTTTTTGAGAGGTGCTAAAATTATGTTATTAACTAATTTCAAAATTTGAAATTTAAAAAAATATCCAAAATGGAGATTTCAATATAAAATACACTAAATAATCTTAATCTTTACAGTATTAAATGCATCATAAATTTTCAAATTTGGCTTAATTTAATACTCAAGTAATATTTTTATAATCACATAAATGTAATTATTTTAAATTTAACTATTAAATTATCACATTCATTCGATTATATCGTATAAATATTATTTGCTAAAATTATTATGTATAATTTTTGGAAAATGCAATTTCCCTTTCTATTTTGAAAACAAATTAGAGTTTAGTCTAATCATATATTTGATGATTTATAATAAGAATTTTAATTTATATTAATTGACCAATTTATTTCAATAATTCACTATATCAATAATTTGATTTATGGATTATTACACTATTATTATACATTTGATCTAGTTTTCGAATTTTAAATTTATCAGCTGCAATCAGATTATTTAAAACTCAATTTCAATAATGATCAAATTATTTTTGGATATATTCTAATCATAATACATATTATATTATAATCATATATAAATAAAATCAAATATGAGGTTTCATTACTTGATATAAATGCTAATTTACAAGAGTATATAATTTTGCACTTACCAATTTTAATTGATTGTATAAATTATATTTTGCAACTTTCCTTTTAAAGATCCACTATCTTATAATACATTATTTTATTATAAATTATATGAATATTGATAAAATTAGTTAAAAATAAGTTTACTATTGACCGAAATAAATCAAATAGTTATTCAAAATCAATATTCTGAGTATTTCACCATATAACAATCATTTTTTGATTATCAACGAATTATTAAATGTTGTCAATAATTTTGAACTCACATTTTGCTTAAGATAATATTGATTTTATAATCTGATATATTTATTTGACAAAACTTATATCAATTTATTTTTATAGTTTTATGTAAATTTGTTTTACTTTGATGATTTATTGATTAAGGTTATATGATATGATTAAAATAAATATTATAATTAAAAAGATTATAATCAATTTATTAATATATTTAATGTTGCGTTATTATGAAAGATAAAATCTAAGTTAATTAATCATAATTTTTACCTAACCATTAATAATTATAATATTGATAATCAATAATAATAAAAGTAATATTTTTTTTAGCTAATGATAAAAAATTACAAAATTTTCTTTTATTAATAAAATCTAAGTTTTAAATCAAAACATTACAGATATTTAATATACTGAATAATAATTATTAAATATTATAGATAAAGTGGAATAATCATTGTCCAATTATTATGTTGATAAAACTTTTAATGATAATTTGCTAATATATATAAAATATTATTATTACATTTATTAGACCTTGATGAAAAATTTTTATATAAAAATTCTAATAATATTTATTTTACCATGCATCATTATACCTACTTAACTGATATAAATAAATCTGAAATATACCATCAACGGAATACTTGATATACCTATAAATAAAAATAATGTATTTATATTTAAAATTAAGAAAAATGATTAATTATTATCAATAATGGTTATAGAAGATATTAGAAACGATATAAATAATTATAGAATATCAAATAAAAGCACAATTATGAATATTATTATTAATCGAATAATTTAAATTCAATAATTATGATTATTTTTTAATATCCATATAATTTGGCATTTTTCACTGAATATATTAATAATAGTGAATTCAGCATAATTAACTTGATATTTTACTTTAAAAGAAATATTAAAATAATACTTCTATAATTGATATTAATCAAATTACTTTATTAAAAGTTATAATCTTCAGTTAAATTTTGATATAAATATTTGGTGTTTAGATTAACAAATAATATAAATATGAGTATTTTATACCAATTGATTGATACTAAGACTATAGTAATAATCATTAATTATAAAGACAAAATAATAAATAAAACTGATTCATAATTATATAAACTTAATTTTTTTTGAATTTATCAAATTATTTCAAAACTATTATATCTCTAATTAATATATAAGTTCAACTCAATAAAAATAATAACTTATGAATATTTTATTTATTAAATTAAATCTATTAAAACAAAAAATAGGATATTTTGATATTTATTATAAATATAATCCTAATTATATTACTATATATATTAACTTTCATTTTAATAATTTAAATATTTTTTAATATTATTTTAAAATAACCATTCATTTTATTGGGTAATAGATTATATAAGAATTTGAAGATTTAAATTATTACTTTTATAATAATTATACTATTAACATAGTATAGATATTCATTATAAATGATATTATATTAAATTGGAGAATATAAACTATATTATTAAGCATTTCTTTATTTACATACTATTTTCTCTAATTATAAGAGATTTTTTCATTTTTGTCATTATATGAGAATTTTTCAAGGGTTGTAACAATTAATAGGTTCATTAATAAACTAAATATTGATTGACTACAAGTAGAAATGAATGTGAATAAAAATCCTGCAAGAATAAAATCAAGCAATTATAAAATATTATCAATAATACATATATACTTCCAATAATGAATAATTGAAAAGTCTAAAATTAACTTATAAAAGAAAATAAGTTATTAAATTATTAAATTATTAATTTATTTCTTTATATACCTTATAAAAATATAATAAATATTAATTATCTTATAAATCAATTCATATCAAAATGATTCTTTTTTTAAGAATCAATAAATATTAATTTTAAGAATTGATACTATAATTTTGATATATGAAATATTCCCTATTATATATATATATGCGTAGCTAAAATATTCAAAGTTATAATGAAAGATGAAAAAATTCTGATTATTGAATGAAAATTGCTTTAAATAATATAAATTCTAATAATCTAAAATATTAAATTAAGCATAATTCATTATATACAATTGAATATGCTTAAATATAAAGTACAAATTTTAGGGTGATATGTACAATTGTTAAGTATCAAACTTTTAAATAATTTATATTCTAATAAGTTTAAAATCTAATATTTATATAATTGAAAATTATAATAATTTGTTATCTCTAAAAAAATATTAATTTGATAATATTTTAATTGGGTAAAATTTTAAAATTAAAAATAATTTAATAATAAAAAACATGTAAACTTCAATCTAATGGATTATATTCGTTTCAGGAGAATTACTATAATTCACTTAATTAAGTTAAAATTACTATTAAATTTAAGGGTTTTACCTATTTGGTTGAAATTTTTTGAATTATTGTAATTTTGAAACTTTTAGCTCAATTGGTTCTTTTCCTAAAAATTAGTTGGTTTATATATAAGTAGTATTGTGTTCGAATATTATTAGATCATTTTCTTGTTTGGATTATTTTAAATATGTGGAAGGTTTATTTATTATTCTTTTTGGGATGTGCTTGGGGTCAGGGATTGAAATACGAATTGTGTACCCGATTGGATGTGACTGAGGCGAATTCAACTTGCCAAACTATAGTCCAAAATAATTCATCGAGTAGTCAAAATGGAACGTATAGGCCCAAGCCTCAGTGTGAAGGATGTTCAAAGTGCAAACATGCAAACTATTTGTGTGAATTCGGTTGTGAAAGTATCAAAGCTGGTATTAATTTCAATCTCGTGAAGGCTTATATTCAAAATCTGATGGGGGATGACAAGTGTGTGGATAAAGCACGATCTAAATGTCAATCTTGCTCCAAGGGCAATTGTGCCGATTGCGTGAATAACAGTTTGGAGTTCTACAATCGTTGTCAGAAGTGGGGCACTGCATTTGATAGATCTACTGGTGACGCGATGGGTGAATGCTTTAATAAGTGCGACAATTCGGCCAAAACTTATAATGACTTCTTCATATGTACATATACTTGCTACTTGCCCGGATTTAAGCAAATCAATACCGATCTGAATGGAATGAACAGTGTGAATTTAACAACAGATTCAAACTTGGTCAAATCGGGACTGGATCAATATTGGCAACTCAAGAATATTTGCTACGACCAGAGTGAGTTAAAGATAGATAATAATACACAATACACCAGTCATGATTCTAATTCTATTAAGATCTCATATCCTAATCTCCTAATAGTAGCAACATTGATTCTATTGTCAATAATTCTATTACAATAGTGAAGAATAATGAAATATAATTTGTTAAATTAATAATAAATCAATTTAAAATATATTAATTAATATACAATAATATATCCATAAAATAGAAATTTTAAATTATTATTTTCAATTATAGAGTTTCAATTAATATTTACCAATTCAAATAATTTACTGAATATATTTTGATAACAGTAATTGTGGGAGGAAATAAACTTTTAGAGCTTAAACGGGGAATCTCCAGTGGTAAACAATAGGTTACCACAGAAGTAAGGGAAATTAATGGGGTTCACGAAATCAGGTGAAAATGGCTTACTGCGAATAAAGTAAATACTTAATACTTTTACTTAGAGACTGAATATTTTTGAAATAAAGATGGAAAGAAGAGTTTATTAAGTAATAGGTTCAACCAGTTTATAAAACATGGTACCTCCAATGTGACTTCTTGAATCAATGTGATGGATAAGATTGTTCCACATCAATTTCATCATATCATTATATTCCTATTCTAATAACAAAATAATTTTTTAATAAGAATCAGTTAAGTATTATAATATTATATAAAATATAATGGTGCATATATGGTGATCAATATATTAATATTTTCAATTTTTATATATTTAAATATATTTTATCAATAAATTAATTTCAATAATTATTTTTTTAATCATATTTAATTATTTTTAATTTGACAAATGTAATTAATTGATATAACTTTTATGAATACTAGAATATTTTTTTATAATTTGATTAAAATTTTAATTTTTAATATATATATTTGCTTTATGTTATTTTTGTAATGAATGAATAATTTAATATTAAATAAAATTACTATTAATTGATTAATAATAATTGAATTTGATATTTAAATTGAGATTAAATTAACTATTAATAATTAGTCCAGTTAATTATATAAATATCAATTTAATATAATTAAAATCTCTGTTAATATTATTGATAAAAGTATATAATATATTTATATATTCAATTATATTTACCATAATTAATTTTCTAATATATAATATTTTAACTAATATAAAATCAATTATATCTATTATTTTAATAGGAAATAAACTTTTTTATTAAAAGAAATTTTATATAATAATGTAATATAATAAATAAAAAACTAAAAAAATAAATATAATAGAATACAAATAAGTCATCATTTAAAAAAATAAAAAATTATCTATAAAATTAAATATCTTAAATATTATAAACTTATTAAATTATTGCTTAAAAAATGGATTTTATAAATCATCATTGATATTTAAAATAAAAACTAAAAATATCCCTTTTATCATCTTTTTTTTAAAACCATATTATTATATAATTGACAATTCTTAGATATGATAACTGTGATGATTGCTACCTAATTGATACCTTTCCTCACTCCAATTTACTATTAAGTACCTGATTAACCAAATTAGGCCTTATTAACCTTTTACCAGTCCACGTCTGAGTGACCTCACTGTTACTCATCCATGCATACCTATGCCTATATATTTCACTTAAGTATAAGAAAGGCTCGTCTCCTTTTCTTGATTTTTTTTTACTTTACTTTCTTACATTAATAAACCTTTTGCCTATATCCAAAGCCAACCCTTTTTGTATACTCAAGTAACTGCTTATAGTTCCACTTGAGTCATTTTACACCAATCCTTCTAAACCCATTCCTATTGACATTTCTTGATTCTATCTTCTTAGCATGTCGAATCCTAATGCTGCCATTGTTGCTGCTGGTCTAGTTGCTTTTTACAAAGCCCCATTTACAAGTGATCAAGGCCAAATAGCCAGAGACCTGATCATCAGTAGTTTACCCCAGTTGGTAGGTATTGTCGCGGATCGGGAGGTCCGCTCGCCTTTCAATTTTAACCGTCCGTCAAGATTCCAGATGTAATCCACTCACAAATATCAGGAACAACCCTTGCACAATGGAAAATTCCAGACTATAGCAGAAGCTGGAGCCTCAACACATTGGCCAAGGATCAACCACACTATAAAATAGTCACTGGACAGATATTTGCTGAGGGATCACTTTGATCAGGGCCAAGCCCTAGATCTTGCTATTTTAATAAAACTCCTCTAAAGTATCTAGTTAGCCATCTTTGGCCTGTTTCATCGAGCTCACGTGATCTTTATCGCAAGACTACTTTCCAGAAGCCTTGCAGTATCATGTTTCACAATCTGGCCTACAGAATGGCTGTGTCAGTGTCCTCAATGACGCTCCAAAAGCTAATAACTGTGACAATAACTAATTGAAAAATTAAGAATATATCTATGATTAATATACTATCAAGGAAATTCAAAAAATAGGTTAGTTATTAATATTTAGGAACTATTAATATATAATGCAAAATAATATAGACTTAAAATTAATAATTTAAAAATTATATAATATATTTAGATATCAATTTATAAATAAATAGAAAAATTTTAGTTTTAATAATATAAGTTTAATATTTTTAAAAATAAATTATAACTTTCTTTTATTAATAATTTTTTCAAAATTTTGAAATAAATAAAATATAATGATTAAAAATATATAATTCAAATATTTGATATTTTATTAATTAGTTAATTCATGAAATCTTAAAATAAATAATTTGGTTATTTAAATAATATATAAATGAGCAAAAAGTTAAAAGTTTATAAAAGAAGAAAAATATGATAATTTGAGATAAATAATATATTAATATATTATTTTTAAGATAATTTTTTAACTAAATTAATTATTATTAAGATATTTTATAATATTTTTTGATATAATCATTAATTAACAAAATAAACTATTTAAATTAATCTTATCAAAAAATACAAAATAACAAATAAGAAACAAAAAAATAAATCAAAAAATATAATTTAAATTCAAAAAAATAAAGGAAAGTTTTTATTTAAAAAACTCAAATGGTTTATATATTTCAAATTAATTAAACTCTGGTTTATATTATGGATTTTCTAAAGTAAAATCAATTCTTGGGATATAAGGTTAAAATAACCTTTTTAAATTATTATTGTAAGTGTAATAGTAAAAGGTTTCTAATATAATACAAAGGAAGACTTGATATAAAAGTAGTGTGGTATAGAATGTGGTAATATAATATGGAATAGTAAGCAAAGTTTAATTAAGCTTTAAACTGGGATAAGTCACTGATATATTACTTTGCATTTTTAATAATTTGAATTTTATGTGATTGAAAATAAATAAATGTTTTAATATATAATATATAAAAATAAATATATAATATAAATTTAATAGTTTCTTTTATTATTAATAACTTTTTGTTATATTTTTAACAAAGATTTAATACTTAAAAAATAGTTTTTTTTATTAAAAAATAAAATTTGATATTTTACAAACTAATTAAATTTTTCTGTAGAAATTTTCTTTCCTGTAAGCTAGTTTTTTAATTACCTAAAGTAATTATAATTACATAAGTTATAATCTAAAAAATATACTAGTTATAGTAGTTTTTACCAGTTATTTTTAATTAGAAAGTTTTTTATAGCTTTAAATTTATGAATTTTGCAATTATCATATAAAATAATAAGTCTTCTCAAATTATATTAAAACACTAATTAGAAATACTTTTATTTAAAAAAACAATATAAAATTTACTATTAATTCATTTTCCTTCTAGAACTAAATAAAAATAGCATATACTATTATAATCTATTATAATAATTAATATTTTTTTATTAACAAATTATTTATTTAAAAGGATTTATAGAAAAGGTTAATTTAACTTAATTTAGTATTTTGATTTATGTTTTAATAAATGATTATATATAGGGATTTAAGATTCATTAATTATAATTATTTACTATAAAAGTTTAAGCTTCTAGTAATATTTTAGTAAGTTTTATTTAATAATAGCTACTCTAGCTTTTTTTTAACCTTTAATTAAATTATAAAATATTTATTTTATATTTTTATTTATTAATTTGAGTTTAAACTTTAATATATATAAAATACTTGTAAAACTAATATTAAAGTGCTTAAATAATTCTTTAACTAAAATAAAAAAGTTCTTTTCAATATAATTTTTCACTTTATTAATAATTTAAAGAGTAATAGTTGAAGTTAGTTTTTTAAATTTTAACAAGTTTTAGATAGTTTTTCTTTTAGCTTTAAAGTAATTTACCTAGTAATAAATTGTTGATTTAAATAATACTTTAATATTAAAAGTTGCTTGTAAATTTTAAATAATTTTAGAGGGTTTATAGTTAAGTTTTACTAATATTAAAATAAAAAACTTTTAATGATTATTATTTAGTTTAAGCATAATTAAATTAAACAACTAATTTTAAAAAATTAATTTTGTAATCAAAAAAATTATTATATATATATATATATATATATATTAAAAACATATAATTTCCTATTAATTTTATATATATTTATTTATTTTAAACTAATAATATATTTAAAAAATTAAAAATTAAAAAATTTCCCATTTCTTTAAATTTAAAGTAATATTAAGATCTATATTAGATAATGCTAATATATTAAATATCAATAGAATATAGTTTCAATCTTAGAAATAGTGTAAAAAATAAGAAATAGTAAAAATTAAAATAAAAAAGAAAAACCTTGTTTATTAAATGATTTAATGCTATTTATATAGTTAATTTAATTATAAAAGTATAAATTAATCATTTAATTTATAGTTAATTGAATTATAAAGAAATATATATAAGAATTTAGAGAACTAGTCTTTTAACAATTATAATCATATTATTAATTTTCATTTTATAAATAATATAATTTTAAAATGATATTGAAATAATAATATAATAATATCAAAACAATATTTATTATAATTTAATAAACTTATTTAAATTTTTAAAATATATATTAAGGTTTTATATAATAATTCCTGAGAATTTAATTTATTATGATATTATTATTAAATATTTCAAGTAAAAATATTACTATGAAAATTATATTTTAGTTCATAATAATTTATATTAATTTAAATTTTAAAATATTGAGAGAAGTTATTATTTTCAATTTTTAGTCTAACTCCAGGATGTTGTAATATAAAATAACAAGAGTAGATTATTTCAACTATTTTTGTAAATTAATCTAATCTTTATGATATTATTTTATTTAATAAAAATGACAATTTTTTAAATTGTAATTAGCAAATTATGAACTTTTATTTGGTACTTTATTGAAAAATATATTTTATGTAGTTCAAGTAATGATAATTTTTAGAATAATTAATATTGTTTAGACTCTATAATATAATTTGGCTTAAAAACAATTATATTATTTTTCTCTATACATTATTTATATATTGTAATTATATATATTTTTATATTTATTGTTTAGCTTAGAAATTATTCAAAAATATAAAATATTAATATCATTATTCGTATCACTTCATTAATGAAATATATCAAAAAAATTTAATTTTTAATTATATGTTACTCCTTAAAATCCTTCAGAATTATATGTCGGTATTTAATTTCAATTAAAATACTCAATTCAAATATCTTATACATTAATAATTTATATTACTTTTATAAAATCATCAATTTCAAATCATAAATCCAAAAAAATACTAAGATATAAAATTTTACAAAAATATAAGAATCAAATATTTAATAAAATTTTAATATACTTATAATTCAATTAATTACATGTCCAATAATATAAATAATATTAATTTTAATTTTAAAGGCGTAAAAATTTATATAAATTGTGAGATTATTTTTTAAAAAACATTATTAATATAAATTAATAAATTTAAGAAATTATATAGAAAAAAAATGTGAAAAATAATCAAAAATGAGAATAAAAAAAGAAATAATTTTAAAATTATTTTATATTTAATAATGAATTTTGGTATAGTTGTTTATTTGAATTATTAATAATGAAAAAAAAACTTGAATTTTAATATAAATAGATTTAACATCTTTTTTATGGATTGAATTATTTATAAAATTTAATAATTATTATGATATTTTAAAATACTTTATGAAATAATTATATAATATTTGTTAATTAAAATATACTTCAATATGAGTAACTTAATTATAATGCTGATGAAATAATTATTTAATGTATATAATAATTTCAATGCAAATATTTTATTAATGAAACTAATGCAAAATTAAATTAGAAATTTCAGGGTTAAGAGTTTGAGTGAGGTATTCCAGGAGGTGGGAAAGGAGGAGGTGAGGGTAATGTCATAATAGATCCCTCGTAAGTAGGTTCCAAATCCGATACAGGTGATGAAGACGCCATTTGGGGTGAGATCATTGCAACCCAGTCTGGGTCTACTTTGGCCAAGTGTGGTGAGAAAAACCCCAAGTCCCTGTCGGGGTCTTCCATTCGGTAAGCAATGAGGTAACCAGCCTCCTTGCCAACCACGCACAATTTTGTTCCTTTCTTAAAATGGAGTCTGGGCTGAAATCTAATGGATTGGGGATCGTAAATATCTATTGGGTCAATTGGGTCTGGGTATTGAGCAATGGTTTTGACAATACTAAGCACTTTGCACTCGAAAGGATTGATCATAGTAAGTTTGTTGACTTTACCATACTTGGAATACACGGACACGCGATTCGCAACATGTCTCATAGGACGATCAACGCCCACTGTGTTATGGATTTGGGAACTACCTTTAGTTGCTGGCCAGATCGTTGATGAAGACTTATTTTTCCCCTCTGAGATTCCGAAAGGTAAACATGAAAACCAACTTAGTACTGATGCCATGCTTCTATCCTAAATATAATATTGTATAACTTATTGCTCAGCAATTGATAGGAATCCCCAAAATATTATAATACTCAGTTCAAAAATAACAGTATTAAAAAATATATATCAATACTCCAAGTATAATAATCTCAAGATTCTAAAAATTACTACAATAAGAACCGAATTCAATTAGAGATAAAAATGGAATGAAAATAATTGGTTATCCATCCAAAAGCCAGCATTTATACTCTCAATGCCCCCTTTCTAATTTTCGCATACCCCATACCTTTTGATTAGAATTAAATTGGGATTAAATTATATTGGTGGGATTTTTGGCCACTCCCCAACGGTATTTTTTTATGATTTTCGTTGTGATTAGAATGTTGATAAAACAATGGAAATTTATATATATTAATTGAGATTGTTTACAATAATGAAGCAAATACTGAAATCAGATTTTATTATTTATAAAATAATTGCAAAGTTATATTACAATAACTTACCCGAATATCATCAAATAATATATTGAATATATCACTATTATCCTTTTTCAAACTATTCAATGATATAATTTAATAATCATTAACTTTTGAAATTATTTAAATATTAAAATTTTAACTCTATAAGTCCTTGTCATTGATCTTAGATTTCACATATTGGAAAATATAATCTAAAATTTTTTTATTACTAAAATTCATATAAGAAAATTTTTATTCTATTTTTTAATAATTAATATAGCAAGTCAAATTAAAATAAAATCACAAAAAATTTACAGTATGTTTTATTAATTGAATATAATTAATCAATTTCAAGATTATAGTATGAACATAATTCATTTTAACTTAAATATTTTGATATTGATAAAATATATATTGAAATTAAAAAAAATCAAATTTCTTAACTTCAAATAATTAAAAACTGAATTATTAAAAAATAGGTTAAATGGTTTATATAAATATTTTATATATTATTTATTTTAATTTAAATAATAAAGGCAATTATACATATATATATATATATATTGATAAAATTTATTCATTAACTGTAAAAAGATGTTTAATTCTAAACTTAAGCAATTGACTGTTCATTAATTTTTTTAATTTTAGAATAATATCTGTAAAACAAATTAATTTTTTATTGGTTGAATAAAAATTATATATATATATATATATATATTTAATTTTAAAATATATTAAGTTTATAATATTGTAGCGTATAATTTCTAAATTGTATTTAGCTTAAAATTGATTTTAGATTAATAATAGTATAAAAAATGTACTAACTGATTTTATTTTATAATTTACTATTATTGAAATTTATTAACTAATTTTCTATAATGTTTCTAATCAATAAACTGATATTACGAAATATTTATATTTTAACTAATAAATATCAATATAAATCTAGACCGACACATATATTGAGCTGTTTTAAATATCATATATAAAAATATTATACTGTATTAACTATATGAATTAATGAATTTATTGATTTTAACAAAATACTTAATAATATTTTTAATATTATAAAATTAATTAAAATTCAAAAAAAATTTTTGAAATGATATATAAATATATCAAAAAAATATAATCATTTTAAAATATAAATTAAGCTATAAATTATATTAAAACTATTCTTTATAATTTTTAATAGAGTTACTAATTGCAAAAATAATATATAATAGTATTTTTTTAAATTAATATATAACCAGATAAATTTATTTTTAAATATTAACTTTAGTTAAGATGGTTTTATCTTAATTTGAATATATAGTTATTATCAACTCATAGAAATGACTAATTGATCAATATGTCTAAAGTTTATATGATATTATCTAAACACATAAAGATATTAAAGAA
>JNEM01008880.1:0-16110 GCA_000697335.1 Conidiobolus incongruus B7586
CATAGGATATTCAGTTGGAACGCTATCAATCGTAGTTGTAATAGTAGCGATGGATTCAGAGCTATAATCAGTAGTAACTGATGCATCAATTGAAGTGGGCTCAGTGATTTCAGTAGTGGTAGGAATGTCAGTTGCATTGACTGTAGTTGTGGCAATTGGAGATTCAGTTGGAACATCAATGGTACTGGCATCACTTGTAGGGGTTTCTTCTGGAGCTATCACAGTAGATGTATTTGTAGATTCATCAGCATCAGATTCTGGGCTATAGGGAGTCTCGCTAGGTACATCGACTGAAGTAGTTGTTGGGGACTGATTCACAGTATATTGAGGTTGAGAAAAGCCATAACCATTGTTATAACTAGGTTGACGATATCCATTATAATATGGCAATCCGAGAAAATCGAATAATGATTTTAAATTGAACAGGTCGAATAAGGATGGATGGTAAATTGGAGGATGATAAGGATTATAACCAGAGATAGCTTGAACAAGGATAACGGTAGTAATTTTAGAGATTTGCATTTTTATAATAAATAGTTGAAGATATTTAATTATATTAGTATATCATTATTGAGTAAATTTGATTAATAAATAAGGTTTGAATGATTTATTGTCATTCGAAAGACAATGGTTATATACTATTCCTTCTAGTGATGTCAGATATACTTATCTATAGATATATTTTTTAAGAATACTATCAATACCTACTTAAATGCAAGCTTCAAGCATTCTCTGGGAGTAAATGAATTCCTACATGGTGCATTAGTTTCAATGTCCTAATAGAGCAATGACTTGATTTAGTCATTATTCCATGTGGTGGCAAGTTCCATATATTTTTATGTATGAAATCATCGATATAGTCTAAGTAGGGTCTAGAAAATAGTTTTTTTAAATCAAATTTCTCAAATTTAATCCAATTTTATCAAATCTAGGTTATTCTAAGTCTAAGGAGCGCTCAAATACTATATCCTAAAAAGTTATATAATAGGATCAAATTTTCTAAAATTAATTATTTATCGAATCACTAAATACGATAACTATATTGAAAAATTCCATACCTGTTTTATCTGATCTTGAAATCACCTTTGTAATTTATAATTTATCTGCAAATTGATAGTTTTATTTCTTAAAGTATATACTATTATAACTATTGATTAGACAATATGAAATGTATGATAACAATATTAAATTTAAATTCTTAAATCACTTTATTTACGAATTATCCTATTTATTTTCGCAGCAAAAATGAAATCATATTATTATATAGCTCTAATTTATTTATTATTCTGATGATAAAATTTTAAAAAAATATCTATTAAGATTATTTCTATCAGAATCATAATAAACTAACTAAAATAACTGTGTAAATTGATAAATCACTCTGAACAATATCTATTTTGTATTTCATTTTCATTACTCTAAAAAACTTTGTACAATAATAAAAACTTAGTGTTATAGAAATAATTGATTTTGTGTGATTTATGAACTATATGAATATAAAAATTTAAAAATATGATCAAATTGTAGTATATTTTATAATAAGGTACTAGTACCAAAAACATTTTTTATCGAAATTATTGGATTATTGTATTTCATTTAGTTTTAGTAAATTACTAAAGTTTAGTGATCATTTTTATTAAATATTTTAACTTTTATGAAAAATGATTATTAATTTTGGAGAATATTATTTAATTCATTTTAATACTTTTTATGTTGCTATCAAAAAATTATATTGTTAATTGAATGTAATTGAAATTATTTCGAAAACGTGGAAAAACGTGGAAAAGGGTGAAACAAACATTGTCTTAATTTCATCTTCATTCAAAAACAAATATTTACAATAAAAATGATAATTGAATCCAAAATTTTTTTTGAAATATAATATCAAATCGATATTGAAACATTGCACCGATAAGGTGTTTATGCATTGAATTATTTTATGTATTGAATTTTTATTAATCTACTCGATTATATTCGGACTTTTATCTATAAAATAATATTTAATATTCTAGCATTAACATTAAAGAATTAGTATAGTATTGTACCATTATAAGCTAAATATCATTGTTATAATGTATCAAAGTAAAAATTTATTAAATTATATTAGACTTATTAATCACAATCTTAAATCAAATCCTAACAATCCCAGTTTTTTATTTAGAAATTTAGGATTGATAGTTGAATTACTCGGATCACTTGACTGTGTGATAGTTATTAAAATTGAATATATCTCGATTTACATTATGATAATGGTTGATATTAGATGAAAATTCAATTTCATATTCAAGGTTAGAAATTTCTTTGACTTGGGTAATATAAAATTCAAAATTATTTACCGTGTTACTAGGTCAAGTGACTAGATTAGTGGGGGTGACTACATCACTTGTAATAAGGTTACTAGTTACTGATTGAATACTATGTGAAGATGACTCGGTTTGAACTGTATCATTTGTTGTAGTAGTTGGCTTACCAAAAGGAACAGCTTCAATGCTGGTAGCGATACCACTTGTGCGAGTGATAGTTAATTCATTTGCGACAGTGTAAATTGGAGATTCAGATGATGTTACTTCACCAGTTGCAGTTGTAGTGAGAACATGAGTCGCACTATCGGTAGCAGAATTTAATTTAATAGTGATAGGCAGATCAGTAGTTGTAGTAGGTGCTTCAGTTGCAGCATCAATGGAAGCATACACTAGATATTCTGTTGAAGTCATACCAGAGGTATGAGTAGCAGTAGGAGTACTATCATATATAGCTTCAGCGATATTAATTATATCACTTGAAATAAGTGCATCAGTGGCAATAGTAACGAGAACATCAATTATAGCATTAGTGGTGGTATACCCAGCATATTCAGTTAGAGTGGAATCAATAATAGTGTTTGTAGCTGAATTGGTTTCAATGATAGCAGCATCACTTGATGTAGAAACTTAGGAATCAGTAGTTGGGGTAGCTGAGGCTGGAGGTTCAATGCTATTTGCATTACTGGTAAGTGCAGTAGAGGTATCAACTTCAGGAATAACATCTGTAGTATTAACAGTATCACTTGAAGATAGAATGGTTCCAGTAGTGGTAGGAAGTTCAATTACTACATCAGTGGAGATATAAGTAGGTTGATCAGTTGGAGTTGTTTCAATAGGAGTTATAGTAGTTGGGACATTTTCTGAGGTAATATCTGAGGTGGGAACTATATCACTTGTAGAAGACCCTGAGTCAGAAGTCACTGCAGGAGTTTCAGTTACAGCTTCTGTGATGGCATCGAAAGGACAGAAAGTTGGAATTGCGTCAATGATGATTGCAGAAGTCTAGCTACTCTCGGAAGTTGCAAAATAGCTTGAAACATGTACTTCAACATCGGTTGCAGCAGTAAGAGTGACAGTTTTAGTTAGAGTTTCGGTAGTTGAATCTGAACGGTATTCAGTTAGAGTAATATCAAAAGTGCTCTTAGGAATAGATGTAATGAATTCAGAACTATATTCAAATGCCACCGATGTATAGGCCGAAGTAGGTAAAATGATATCAGTAGTGAAAGGAATATGATTTGCATCGTTTGTAGTGCTAGCAATTGGAGGCTCAGCTGGAAGTGCAATATCTCTAGTGATATCAACTGAAGTAGATGTTGGGAGCTGGTTAATAGTATATCGTGGTAGATGGTAGTTATAACCATTGTTATATTCAAGTTGACGATATTCATTGTAATAAGATTATCCGAGAAACCAAATGATGATCATAAATTCAGAGACTGAAATAATGTTTGACTGATATTTTGGCGGTAATAAAGACTATTATCTAGAGATTATTTGAATCAATGTAAAAGTGGTGATTTCTGAGATTATAATTATTATGATTTAATGAGTTTATACTATATTTGTATATAAATGTAGGATAATATTAATGCTTAATAAATATACTTTTGAAAAATATTCTTTGCTATTGAAATAATAAACATATACCTTATTTCCAGTAATAAAGTTATTCTATCTTTTATTATACCGTATATTATCATTAAAACCCCTACTTTAATACCTCGTTAAAATATTTACTTGAGTTTAATGAATTCCTACATTACGCATTTGTTTCAATAGTCAAATATAGCTTTGATTTTATTCATCTGCTCAATTTTATATTTGGTAATATCTAAATATTTTATTGTGAAATCATAGATTAATTTAAAGTCAGGACTCGAAAATAAATTAAGCATAATTTTTCTATTTTCGTCAATGGATTTAGAATAATAAGCTTAATCCAGATTTTTTAAGGAGCTAAATTTAATATAAGATTATTTGGTTAGAAAATAATGTTCATGAAAGTAGCAATAAAAAATAATAAACTTGTAATATGCATTTTGCTAAATATAGGCTATTATTAATTAATGGGACTAAGTCAAAATAATTGAGAAAATAAAATTATTTGATTATTTAAAACATCATTGAATAATGGTAACGAGTTATTTACAGTATTTAACTGGATTGGTATAACAATAATTAAATTATCACATATAAATTTTTAATTTTTCCAATAAAATATATTTCAAATAGAAAGTATTTTATTAAATTATTAAATTAAAAATCATATTCTAAAGCCAATATCTCATATCATGAAAAAACAGAGTGTTTTATCATTCCAGAAACTTTTACTCATCTTTTTAGCGCATTGATAATTTTAAAGTTTTTAATATTATTATATAATTAAATGATATTATATACCAATGAAACTATTATATTATAATCTTATATACGTGAAATTTAAGTTATTTTGCTCAACTCTTACGAATCTGTTAAAAAATCATAATGATATATAATCACAACAGTTATAATAGTTATTACTAAAAGACATAATGCATTTATGATTCATATTTGATTGAAATTGAGATAAAAATATTTCTAATAGCGGTTTTAATTATGATATTGTTAGCAATTATCAGTGATATTTGCACTAATTTTATTAAATGAATAAGATTTGTTTAATATTTGAAAATCGTTTTATTCAAATATTATTTAAATAAATTCATTTATGTCAAAAAAATTTACAAATTATTATATTATATTATATTATATTATATTATATTATATTATATTAATATTTTTAATTTTAAAGATTTTATCGTTACATATTTTTTGATTTTCAAAATTATATTATATATTTAATATTGATACTAAAAATGAATATTTTTTACATTCAAAAATCTTAGTAAGGAATATTGAGGAAATATGTTTATTATCCCTCTATTAATAATAAAAAATAGATATAAAAGTCGATTCGAACTCTACAGCAAATTAATAATTGATGAGTGATAAAATTTAGATCCTTTGGGATTTTTTTCAGACTCATATCCATTACTATATCGGTTTCCATATCCTTTACCACGCACTTTGTTATATCTGTGATTAAGTCCTTTGCCGTGTTTACCCCCATTGTGCTTAGGTGATTTGAAATGACCATATGAAGGAGTGGAGGGTTTAGGTTCTGAGGTTGGATAGTCTTCAGATGAGGTGAGAGTATTGTCTGGGGTATAAATTGGATATCCAGGATAGATGGCGGTAGGCTCTGATGAGGGTGGATTGATGGTTGTATAGATAGGAATTGGAGAATTAATGGTAGTAGTGGGAGTGTTAACAAGATAGCCATCAGATGTATATGTAGGTTCATTTGTAACTGAAAGAATTTCAGAGGGTCTGTAAGTTGAAGTCAGTACTGAAATGTCTGCGGTAGTTTGTTCAGAGATTGAGGTAATAGTGGGCATATAATTAGTAGATGTCATATCAGAATAAACTGGAGATGTGAATGTAGGGGTATTATCAGTAATTGTATAAATTGGGTATTCAGTTGGATATGTATCAGTGGTTGTGGAAATGGTTGGTATATCAGAGGTATCATGAGTGGTAATTGAGTCACTTGTGGTAGAAATATAAATATCGGTGATGGTTGAAACATCAGTTTCTTCATTAGTAATTGTATATACAGGGTATCCAGTTGGAATTACTTCGATAGTAGTGATATAAGTAAGAATATTATCAGTGGTAGCTTGAGTAGCGGTAGTGAGATCGCCTATAGTGGGAATATTGGTTATATCATCAGTTGTAGTATAAATTGGATATCCTGTTGGAACTGTATCAGCTGTTGTGGTGGAAGAATGAGTATTATTAAAAGTAGTGTCAGTTGTAGTAGCTATATCGGTGGTAGTAGGAACATTGGTTAAACCATCGGTTGTTGTATACACTGGAAGTTCTGTTGGAACTGTATCAGCTGTTGTAGTAGAAGAAGGAATGTTATCAGAGGTAGTAGCAGGAGAAGTTGCTGCATCACTGAAAGTAGTAACTTTAGTTAAATCATCGGTTGTAGTATAGACCGGATATCCTGTTGGAACTGTATCGATTGTGGTAGTTGTAGAAGAAACTGCATCAGTAGTAACTACATCACTAGTAATAGGAACATTGGTTACATCATCGGTTGTAGTATAGATCGGATACCCTGTTGGAACTACATCGATGGTGGTAGTGGTAGAAGAAACTGTATCAGAGGTAGCATCAGAAGTAGTAGCTATATCACTTATTGTAGAAATATTGGTTAAAAGACCTGTTGTGGTATAAATTGGATATCCTGTTGAAACTATATCAGTTGCTGAGGGAGTAGCAGTAGCACTATCAGAGGTAGTCTCAGAAGTAGCAGCTACATTACTGATAGTTGCAACATCAGTTGCAGCATCTATAATTGTATACACTGGAAGTTCTGTTGGAACTGTACCAGCTGTTGTAGTAGAAGAAGGAATGTTATCAGAGGTAGTATCAGGAGTAGTTGCTACATCACTGAAAGTAGAAACATTAGTTAAATCATCAGTTGTGGTATAGATTGGATATCCTGTTGGAGCTATATCAGTTGCTGAAGTAGTAGTAGAAACTCTATCAGAGGAAGCCTCAGGAGAATTAGATATATTGCTTGTAGTGTGAACTGGATATTCTGCTAGAGTTGTATCAATAGTAGTTGTGGTGGTAGAAGCACTATCAGTGATAGCATAAGAGGTAGCAGTTGCATCACTGGTCCTTGAAATATCTGTTGCAGCGCCAGTTGTAGTATAAACTGAATATCCAGTCGGAACTGTATTAATAGTAGTTGCAATAGTAGGAATATTGTCAGACGTAGGATAAGCAGCAGTAGTTATGTCACTTGTAGCGGGAATATCAGTTGGAGCATTTGCGGTGGTATGAATTGGATATTCTGTTGGAACTGTAACTTTTGTAGTAGTTGCAAAAAGAATGCTCTCAGAAGTGGTGTCTGAAGAGGTAGAAATTTCACTAGTAGTTGAAAAATCGGTTGTAGCGTAAACAGAGTATCCGATGAGATCAGTATCATTAGTAGTAGAAAGGTTGTCAGAGGCAGTTTGGGTAGTACTATCAACACCACTTGTCGTAGGAACATTATTTACATTATCGGTTGTAGTTTTAACTGGGTATCCGGTTGGAACAGTACTGATGGTGGTAGTGAGAGAAGAAATTGCATCAGAGTTAGTATAAGAAGTAGTAGATGCATCACTTGTAGTATGAATATCAACTATAGTATCTATAGTAGTATTAACATGATATCCTGTAGGAGCTGGATCATTGGTAGTAGTAGTAGTAGTAGTAGTAGTAGTAGTAGTAATTGGGATATTATTAGAGGTGATTTGGGTAGTGGATACAACATCGCTTGCACTAAAAGCATTAGTTGCATTTTCTGCTGTAGTATAAACTAGGTTTCCAGTTGGAATTGTGTTCATTGTGGTACTAGTATAAGATACTGTACTGGATGTAGTATAGGAAGTAGTAGCAACATCACTAGTAGATGGAATATCTTTTACTGCATTTGTGGTTGAATAAATTGAACTTCCTGTTGGAATTATATCAATAGCAGTGGTAGTTACAGGAATGATGCCAGAGATAGTTTCGGTAGTAGTTACAACATCACTTGACGAAGACGCATAGCCATCAGTGGAATTTGCCATAAGCGTTGCAACATCAGCTGTTGTATATATTAGGTAACTGGTTGAAGTAGGATCGATAATTGTCGTAGTATTAGGAATATACTCAGTGGTAGATTGAGTGGTAACAGAGATGTCAGTTGAAGTAGGTACATTGGTATCGCTATTAGTTGGAACTTGACTTACAGCATCAGTTGTGAAATAAACTGGGTATCCAGTTGGAGCTTCGCTGGAGCTGCCAATATCTGTAGTAGTCACTACAGGTGGTATGTTTGTTAGTGTATCGCTAGTTCTAGGATTGTAGGGACTATCTGTTGGAACATTGTTTGAAGTCATTGCTGAAGATTGATTCACTGGGTAAGCTGGTGGATATTGACCATACTCATTGTTTTGTGGTGGTTGATTATTCATTGGTTGATATGGTTGTTGCCAAATATTAATCGAATTTGAGTTCCAATTGCTGTACAAATTCGGATGAAAGTAATTTCCATATCCTCGGTGACCAGAAATAGACTGAATTAGAATTATAGTGGTAATTTTTGATAAGGGATTCATTTTAAATAATAATAAATAAAATGTATTAGGTATATGAGTATATAGTGTTTATATTATAATAAATAATCTTTTCAATGACAATTGTTCTGCCTAAATATTCTCTTTTATATATTAGTTACAACAGCCTTATCAATGGTCATAAATACTTTCAACCTTTAAGGTACAATGCTTTAATCTGCTTAATTGCATCTTTAAAGTATTCTGTGGGAGTCTCTTAAATCATACATGAAGACTTATCTTCAACAGTCTAATTGAGCCAAAATACTTATTGATAAATTAACCATGTGGTAACAGTATCCAAACACTTAAATAATATGATATCAACAAAGAAAATAATGCAGGGTCTAGAAAATATATTTTACGCTTTAATTTGATTTTTGCTTAAATTAAATCTTAAATTCAAATTTAATTTGACTAAGGAGTTTGTAAAAGGGAAAAATTCAATCGAAGGCACACTTCGATTATCAGAATATTTGTTATAATCATTATATGAATTGTAGTGATAATCGTTAATATTGTTTTAAATCGTAATCATATAACTTTTAAATATTTCACAGTACCTTTCAGTGATTAATACTTTTAATAATGTGAACCTAAATCATTTTGCCTTCAAATTGATCGAATTTTAATAAAATATATTGTTATAACTTAAAATTTACTGATCACTTTTTAAAATTTTGCAATTCTGGATAGCAGCTTGACGCTTTATCAACAAATTTAATGTTGATTACCAAGTGTTTCTATATTGCATTTCCTAGGCTAACATTAAAGTTATACCCATTGAATTTTTTAGACATCTAACAATTTATTTTGAAGATTTTACTATAAAAATATTTATCATACGATTTCAAAATTTTTATTTGATTTTAATACTAAAATTGACACATCCTTAATATTTGAAATGTTAAATAATATTATATATAGTATATTATTTGATTTATTCATTTTAGCGAATATTTATAATCTCGAATAAATAATTAAATCTTTTTATTATTATTCATCAATTAATTCAAGGCAAAAAATATAATGATTTTTTAAAAATTTTAAATAATATCAATTAAATTATATTATTCTTTATAAATTCTAGATTTAATTAATAAAAATTGATTATGTTATTTCTAAAAAACAATGTGATTACTAAGGCTGCACATGTGTTCTAGGCGAATGTCAAGCTTGCAGATAATATTTGATATTTTTGTTAATTTTGATAAAAGTTGTATTTTATCTGGTTATTATTTTGAATATTTTGCATATGAAGCAGGTTATGCATGCTATATCTGTGTAGATTACTATCAATATATTATAATATCAATAAAGATGATTTTTTACATAATGAATTTTTATTCAATCAAATCACATTCATTGTTCATGATGTTATGTATTCAACTTAATTTATTGGACTCCACATATTCTGTAGCTTTGTTTTATAAACATAATTTCTATATTCTTATATTGATAATAAGGTATAGAAAATTTTTTGGACTTTTATTCTTCAATCAAATGGATTCAAATTCCAAAGACAAAATATATAAATTTTATTCAATTGTATATATATTTAATATTGAAACTGTAATTATTGAATTGATTTGATTTTCAAATAATACACCTATTTTATTCACTTAATCTCTAATCTTTGTTGATATTATAGCTATTCTTTTTTGATTTCACAAATTAAATCAAATAAATTTTATAAAAATTAAAGAATTCAAATAAATAATAACCATATATAGTAGAGATTAATCTATCATTGATCAATTTTAGAAATTTTCAAACAATTTGAAATAAATTTTAATTATCAATATTGTATCAATTTGAACGTTTTATAATTTCCATCCCATGAATCAACATTTCAACCAATAATATCCTATTATAATAATTTATCGATGAATTTGAATAATATATTGGTTTTATTGCCATAGCATATATATTTCTTATTTATTATAATCTAACTGCCTCGCTAACAAAATAATTCTAATTACTATTTACAAAATAATAAACTCCAATACATTTTTTATCAAATATCAATAACTATTACTAGAATTTAATTTGAAATTTTATTAATTTCAAATAAAAGAAAAAAAATTTCTAATCTATAAAATGCCACATATATTTAAGCTTAATTTTATTGTATATATATAATAATATAAAATCATTAATCGTTAACTTAATAACATTTGTGAATTAATTATGTACAATTCAAAGTTACGGAATTGTCCCAATGAATTCCTAGGAACAATTAATTACCGTTATAATTTGCACATAATACCTTTTCCGATGGGAGATGGTTACAGAAGAATTCTTTGGCCCTCCCTTCACTATCTAAATGAATGTATAATCTTTCAACTCGTTGAGATTTCTTCGGTTCTTCTATCATATGACTTATTTTGTCAAAACATTTTTTAACCACTACTATTTCGTCAATACCTGAATAGCTTGGCAGGTGATCGGTGTTATGTTGGTCAGTGAATACCTTGGTGTCTTTATTGTATTTCAAATCTTTCAAATGATTATAATTGTCTACATTACAAGATCCTGCAGCGTTAGCAAAGTTGAGATAAAGGGTTAAACCTAAAGTGATGCTAGTAGTATATTTCATCTTGTAATTTGAATCCTACTAAAAATTAATGAATAATTATATGTCAGCATTGAGTCCTTTGAGTATTTATATTCCCTATTTCAACTTCCATTCTCATTTGCCATCTCTTAAAAATATTTAAAACCTAAAAGTTATACTGTATTTTGTAAATTTTATATTAGCCACAATATGAAATTACTTTACCTCAGCCTTATCATTTGATTGGTCAAGAATTTCTAATTTTATTAATCAACCAATCACATTTCGAGTATAATTTTAAAGTTTTTGAACACTTCAAGCCATTAAAATTCTAATGCGATATACTATATTTTATGGTTTTAATCAAGGATATTAAATGTTACTATAGACCTAAATGATATTTTAAAATGATACTTGAGACTTAAACTAGATAGAATTAGCCATGATTCAAATTATTTACACGAATTAGCCATTAAGATAATGTTAAATCTGTAAGTTCAGCTTTAATAATAAATTTCTGATTTATATTAAATATGAGAAGAAACTGGAATTACAATATAGCATATTCAAGCATAATTTAAATAATAAATTTAGAATAAAATAGGTATATTATATAAATTTATAATATTTTAATCCAATCTTGGAATATTTATATTGGTAATATTAAAAAAATTAAATGATTTTAAATATTTTGTACTTAGAGTTATTACTATATGATCTAAAATTTAATTAACATGTAAATTTAAATATTTTAGTATTAATAATGGACAATTTCAAAACTATTTTATTCTTAAAACACGATTTGATGTAAATTATTCATAACTAATCTTAAGACTATCTTTAATTTTTCAATTTGATAAATAATATTTTATTTTAAGATTTAGTAGTTTGTTAAGGATAAATAATATGATAATCTATTATACAAAATAGATATTTATTAACACTAAAAATTATAAAATAATTAAGCACCCTTATAAGTTGGACAATGTATTTCGTTTTCGTCATACTTATTACAATAGAATTTATATACTTTGTTGTTACTATCGAGTTGGACGAAAAGAGTTGTTAAATCTTTGTTTTTGGGCATAACTGGAAATTCAGAGTGCTTATCATAGCATCTAGGAATAAATACAACTTCGTCAATACCTTTATATTGATTGGTAACAGTGGTATTATAACGATCTTCGAAATTACCAACATCTCGGTTATATTGGGCTCCTATCAAATGTTCGAACTTTTCTACTTTACAGCTACCAGCTGATACGGAGCTGAGGTAATATGTCCAAGCTAGAGCGATACTTACAACGTACTTCATTTTGATATTCAAAATACAAATAGAAATTGATATTAACCAGTCATTATTACTACTACCTATATATTTATACTATTTACAAAATTTGCATTTGCCATAATTTAAAATTAATTTTAAAATTTTTATAATGAATATGATAATTGCCACAAATTTTTTTATTATTGTTATGTTATTGAATACTCAGCCATTTTAGTATATTTATTAAATTATATATTTCTATTATTTAACCAATTATACTTTCTAATTTAAATATTTGAAATTACTTTGTTATTAAATGAAAATATTTTATATATTTGATAACTTTTATTATGTCGTTCTAATTGTACTGTTACTTTTTCTATTTATTTATTATTTATATTTTAATTTGAATAAATCCATGGTAATATATTCTAGCTATTTTAGGAAATTTTTATAGATTAAATTTCATAATAAAAATTAATACTAAATATTCTTAGTTGAATGCTAAATTATATTGAATTTTGATATAATTTTAGGAATTAAACTATAGTATATAAAAATAAATAACTTGAAAATTTAAATAAGAAAGATGTTATACGGTTTTCATTCCATTAAATTTCAAGAGATATATTGATGCTAGTTAAATATGAAAATCAATCTAGTTAATCAGGTAGATGTGCTACATAATTCAAATTAGAATATTATCAAAGTGAAATTATTTGATGTTGTTTCACAAGTCAAATTACTAGCTGAAATGTCAAAAAATTGAACAATAATTATTATGAATTTTAAAACGGTTTTAAATATAAAATTAAATTGACATTTAAAATTATGTATCTATATACTAATGATGAGATTTTAACTGGTTACTCATATTATACTCAAGACTCCTCACAGATTGATTATAGCAGTATTATCATTATTATGAACAAAATCAAAAAAGAATATTCAATGAGACAATTATCAATTTCTGATTTCAAATTAAAAGTAAACCATATAATATATCGGTAATTGTTTGAACTCTAAAGCACATATATCTATTATTATGTTGTTTAAAAACCTTAATATTCAATTTGATTAGTGTTTTGAAAAATTTCAGAATTCAATTTTTTAGCTCTAATATAAATTCTTTTTACACTTATGAGTTGTTATACCTAATATATTAACAATATTTATTCATTAATTTAGATACAAAAATATTCAATTTAGTGATAAAAATTAAGACTATATTTTGTATTGAATATATATGCTATTAAGTATTCTTTATCCTGTAAATATATTTTGCAGTTGCTATTGAATTATAACATATCCAATTCATCGCTATTCATAACTTGACAATTCCTAGATATAATTTAATACTATTTCAATTTATGAATTATCATTAAAATTTTGTCATATTATCAATAAAATAAACTAATTTATAATATAATGGTTGAAATTGTAAATATATAAAATTTATTTTAAAACTATTTTATCAATTAGAAAAATAATTTTAATAGGACTAAAATCATGGTATATATATATATTGAAATATGTTGGAACTATTAACTTAAATCAGACAGAATATATATAAGGTATTGATGTTTATTTTTACAATAAGTTGAAACATTTTTTTGCCGTTTTCTATTTTTTAGAAGAGAGGCTCTTTATGAAATTTCACTAAGTTTTATGGCTTTCTTTAAGCGAACGCAAAAATCATCTTGAAATTAAACACTAAAATTTGAAATTCAAACTCTATAAAATCGTATCTTCATATTGTGTTGGAGAAAATTATATAATAGTATATATGTATTTATTATTTCCTTTTTTGTTTTCAAAATTATATTGCCCTATTCTTGCCGTGTAATCCAATACATATATGGTATTAGAATGATTGAAAATTAAATTTTCAACATTGTTATTAAAATTTTAATTTTTAATACATAATATAATTAAAATAAAAATCCATCAGTTTATCGTAACATTTTTCTTGATATTTATATTTATATTTATATTGATAATAAGATAAAATATTTATAATTGAAATCTTAAAAATTTAGAAATATAATATATTTTATATATAATATTATTAAGAATAAAAAACATTTTTAATTAATTTTTATACAGAATGTTAAATATAATATATCATAAGTCGGATATATATATAAATATATATTGGAAATGTTAAATTTATCAAGAAATAGCTATTATTTTAATTTTTATATTCTATATTTTGACCACTGGACTCTCATATACTCATTTGGAGTAACTTACGAACTTGGATACTACCAAAATATACTAGTATTCAGAATGAGGCTTAATTCAATATTCTAATACTAAAAAATAAAAACATTCAATTAATTTTTAACAGCCCAATCAATTTTGTAAGTTTTAACTTTGGTGAATATTAAAATTTCAAAATTATAAAATTTTGTGGCAAATTAAAATTTTAAAATTTATTGACTGAGCCATTCAAAAATAAAAATTTTATTCAATATATAAATTCAAAACTTGAATGAATTGATAAATGATATTTGATTAATTGTTGAGTCAATTGAATTGATTATACTCTTGACCTAATATGAAATTACTATTGACTATTCCATTGCTTTTAGTCTCGACAGAAGCTGCTAGACATAATAGGCACAATAACCACCATAACGGCCATAACAATAGGCCTCATAGAGAACACAGAGATCGCCCTGAAAGGATCCGTCCACTTCATCATAATATGGAACACATTGTTAGAGTCAGGACTTGCGATGCTTCAAAATACGACGATTTGCTTCATTTCAAATATAACAAAGACGATAAGACTTTCAAGAAAGATGAAATCACAATTCATCGAGACCTCTCCAAAGATCATAATGTTGTTTGGTTCTACGGCTGTGTTAAAAAGTCCGATGATCTGCCTCATAATGATCATAATACTTTGTACGTAAAACTGTCAAAATCTGATAATGAAGTGTTGCATTTCTGGTGTGGATCATATGATAGATCTGAAGTTAAATGTAAGGATGGCGATGATGACTCTGGAGAAATCGTTAAAGAAAATAGATCGGATGAGCCCTCAGACTCCGATTCTGATTCCTCTGATGACAGTGACAATAGTAAGGAAGATAGTAGTGAAGATGGCGACGATGACAAGACAAAGAAGGAAGAACAAGAGGAAGATGATGAAGGCGAAGGTTCAAATGATGAATGAACTATTATCTAAATCTTTTACAATATAGTCTATTTTTGATCTAATAAATAAATGTGAAATAATAATATATTGGACAAATTACTAAATACCTTATAATCTCATTTATTTTGTCATTATGCTATCAACTATTCAACTATTATTAATATAAAAGTCAATTATTTTTTATATTAGCCATCATTTCATTTATTAAATTTAAAATTAATCCCAAGTAAGAATAAAAAAGTTATTACCAAATTTATAAAAAAATAATTTAATAAAACAATTACATTTCAATTTTGAGAGATAAAAATAATTAATATTCTATTATTTTCAAAATATTTCAATATATTTAATATATAATTAGCATTTTTAAAAATTAAAATTTAATGGTTATTAAAATAAAAAAATATTTTTCAAAATAAATTTATATTTATTATTAATTTATAAATTCAAAATTCAAATATATAATTAATAGGATATTATATATTAAAATCATTATATTTATAAATTATATAATATTATTAGTTTAATTAGGAAAAATAGTCATTTTTTTTATTTTTATTTTTTAAAATATATTATTAGTTTTGAAATATACTTATTAATAAAATATATAA
>JNEM01008882.1:0-10263 GCA_000697335.1 Conidiobolus incongruus B7586
AAGGACCGTATTTACCGGACAAGTCACCTGCCTCACAAGTTGTTACATTGTTTGGATCACACTTATAGTTAGGATTTTTGCCATCAGGATTGAGGTTAAGAGGATCCAAATGGTAACCAGTTGACATACAGCTTCCAGTACTGTTTACGGGTTTGACATGAATATGCCATGGGTATGGAGTTTGATTTGGAATCGTGGGAACACTTGTCATAAAGAGTTTGATAGACATAGGACCAGTTCCCTCGTTATTGGTTGCGAGATTTTTAAATTCGAAAGTACCAACGAATCCATTGCCGTCAAGTTTGGCAATTGCCATGTTTTTGCTATTGTCATCCGCGAAACTACCACCTGATAGCAATAATGTAGCTATTGTAAAATAATGAAATAAACTCATTTTATTTAATATTGAGTTCAATGAACTGTGAATAAAAGAATCATATAGTGACTTGAGTATTTTATATCAATTTTTAGATTGATTCATAAACCAATAATTACAGATTGGCTTGAATTTATTTCCCTTGCATAATCCAATCAAAAAAATAAGATAATTATACTAAATATATACAATTGATTATTTTAAGTTGATCAATCTGATAATTAAACGATCTTAAAGTATATTTTAACTATAATGAATCGTTACTGTTTAATTATAGTAAAATTAGCTTAATTTATTCTCATTAGCAAAATATGCTCATCAATTTAAAGATCTTCATCTGTTATTTATTATAAATTTGAATAATTATTGATCAAATTATAAATATATTTCAAATCTCATCCAAATTTTTAACAGTTTTGAAAAAATTGGTCTTTTTTTGCTGATTTTTAGTTTAGTATATAGATCTAAGTCAATGTATATTTATTTGAGGGTATATACTTAATAAATTAATCTTGTAACTTTATAAATTATCATCTCTATAATGGCTGTATAAGTGGAAAATTAATATATAAATAAATTCCCGTAGTTTAATTTGCATAAATATTATATTTACGTTAAAGAGGTTTATTTTGTAAAAATAGCTCCAAATCGTTATAATTGTAATATTTGATTTAGTAATGTTGATCCAAATCTAGCTATGAGGTATTAATGCTGATTGTTTATTAATGTCAACAAAACTCAAACAGTGTTTGTATCAGGAAAACTCAATTTGCTGCAGTATTATATCTATCAACAGCCCAATATTCATAACACTGTCGAATATCATCATACATGAATATCATCTTGAAAGCAGAGCTTATTTGATTATTGAGAATTTCAGTCCAACGTTCTAATCGATTCTTAATATCCCATTCTTATTTCTTCTATTTCCCGACATTAATATACCAATATTATTTATATACTGTTTTTAAATATTTCAATTTAATTTTAATATATAATATTATATTATATTATATTATATGAAAAGTTAACAAGAAAACTGATCAATTAGAAATATAGATTTCTGCACAATTCCCTATGCAAATATTCAATTATAATATTTATATTAAGAATCTATTAGATCAATGAATATACTTAATGATACATATCAATTGAAATTTTAAATTTTCTATCCAATTGTCAAATGTTTAAATGATATGAATTAGACTATTTTGGAATATTTAATAATTGAATGTTTAATTTGTTAATAATTTCCTTTATTTTTTTAAACTATGATAAAAAAACTTTTATATATCAAAATATATCAATTGTATCTCAGTAATATTTAAATTAGTTCAAATATATCTTTATTTATTACTCATCAGTTGTCAGTTATCAACCATTACTCTTTTTAAAATATGTAGAGTATATTATATTATATTTTTCAATATCTCAATAATAGACTGCAAAAGGAGAATGATCATTATTCCAAGATATTTTGATTTGTTAAATCAGAGCTTAGCGGGTTTGATGTGTACATTTAAAAAAGTCTTTCCATGCTTTTGACGCAGTATGCACTTCAATTTAGCGCAAATATCTTAATTAAATTCTTAATAAATTAGATATCACACTTTATCTAAAAGTCTCCAAATGTAATTATATGTATCATGTTTAATAATAATTGTGTTGTTAGGAAATTTTTGATTTTATCAAAATCCTTATAAGAAATTAAGAATATTAAAGTGAATATAAAATATAAAAATTCATTCTCAATATCTCAACTATTTGCAACATGGTTTTCAGATTGTAAAATATAATATTTATATGTTATTTCTGGAGTTCGTGGATTAATTCGTATTTTTAATTGATTCTCTAGTGCTATTTCTTATCTAAAATAGCTTGTTAACGAGCTATATTGGTTGACATAACGTCTTAATCGCAGAGACATCAAATATGGATTAGATTATTTTGGAATTAACCCTAATCGTATGATTGTTATTATTAAATTGAATTGACTCAATTATATATAACAATTAGCTCAAAAATTAGGCTACTATTAACTTATAAACAACTATTAATTTTAATAACATACTTAAATTATCGTAACCTTCATTGAAATATACTTTTAACAACTGAAATATATAAAATTATAAAATATAATATAAATTTTAGGCTCAAATTAATTTTACTTTTATCAACTGATTGAAATAATTCATATATTAACTGATTTTAGAGAGCAAATTCTAGAAATGCAAACTTCAGTACGAATAATTAAATTGAATTTTGCATATTAGTTTTATAGCACATTATTTATTTTTCTGATGTTAACAATCATTTATTATGTAGTCAACTGGACTAATCAAAACCATTCATGTCATGATTATTTGTATAGAGCTGCCCTTTTGAATTAACTTAAATCCTGTAAAATACGGTTTGGGAAAGCTATCAATATTAAAGATCATTTTTCAGCATATTTGCTATTGATTGAAAGTTGTTACTTTTGTGAAAGCAGGAAGTTAATTAAACTGAAATTAGTTTAAATTAATAATTTTTGACCTGTTTTGAATTATTGCTTTCAATTAAACTTGTCCAAAATTAATCAAATTTAATCACCAATATTCAAACCTTGCATGTAGTCCAGAGGGGCCTCAAGCGCTTAAGCTCCAACACCAATCCTGGAAGGCTGGCTAAATTGACTGTTAGATAACAAAGAAGTATGTTCTAGCAATATTAGTCTCTTGATTCACTATTATGTCATATCAAAAACACTTGAAAGACTTGCCTGATCAAAGATATATATATATATAATAAAATCATAGGCCAAAATTCATTCAGCTATACTATATATAAAGCTTAATAATCACTTATAATTTTTAATAATTTTAAAATAAAAAGATAGAATTTAACAATTATAGTCCTTGTAAGACTATTATTAAAGTGTTTTATTAATCGCTTTCTTATTCAAAATTACCTATTATCACAATATATTAATAAATAATGTTTGTTATTTAAAAAATATAAAATAAATAATTACTGATTTCAAATATATATATATATATATATATATATTAATTTTGATAATCAAATTTGAATATTTATTCTTTATAATAAAATTTATAATATAAATTTTTAATAAATCTTATATTTAATATTTTAAGAATTCATTATTATTCATTAGTTTTTTTTAAGTATTTAATATATTTAACAAGGCCAAAGAGATAACTATTTACCTGTGGTTTTAGTAATTAAAAGAAACATTTTCCAATAATATTTACAAAATAAAAATATCATAATTATTAATATTTGATAAATGAATATTGGTTTTATCTTTAATAATCCTAATATTTGAAAAAATATAATTTGAGGTCAATTAAAAGGCATTGATAATTTAATTATTTATATCAAAATATTATAATATTTTATTATTCTTTAATATTTGCCAATATTTCAAAATCTAATTTTATATATATTAATCTTTTTTAATATCAATAATAATTTACCTTTAAAGAAATTATTTTAAAAATTAATATAAATATTTTATTATTATAATATTAGAAAGTTTTAATATATATATAGGTGATATATTAGTTAGTTATTTTTAGTTATAATAAGATAAAAATATACCTTTATCACTTAATAATGAAAATTAATAGATAAATTATAATAATAAAATATATAAATAATATGAACTATGAAAATAAAAGTTATAAAGGATAAACTTACTCAAAATATCAAAATTCCATAAAAATATATAATAATATATTAAATATAAATTCATATAATTTTAAACTATTATAATGATATATCCTTTTATTTATAAATTGGAAAATGGCTAATTTTCTAATTTTTTTGTTATATTTTAAATTTTTATAAATATTATTTTTTTGTTATTTGTTTTTTATTAACTATAATTTATTATTATCATTATTATAAACATTTAGAATTATTTTTAAATATATTATAAATAAAAGATTTAATTCTTATAATTATTTTTTGAAAAATTAATTTTAATATTTTAAATTCATAATACTAATATTTATTTATATTAAAACTAATAACTCTATAAATTATAACTATATATATTCCAAAAAGTTCAAAATCTTTAATAATTATAAATGATTTTTGATTTAATATCCTAAATAATTTTATATTCATAAGATTTTTGGTATATAAAACTTATTATTTATAATTTAATTTTTGATATTTTAAAAAGAGTTTTATATATTATATATTTCTGGATTAAATATTGTATTTTTTGAAACAAATAAATATTCAATGCAAAAAACTGAGTAAAGCTTAAATCCACCTGAAGTATGTATAACTCTAACCTTTCCAGTTTGATCCTAATATCTAAGACTGCTTAATGAGATTCTAACTTATTTTTATACTATACAGGCAAACAAATGGTCAGAATTTATTATATTTTGACTATGAATGGCAATTGTGAATTTAATTTTATATTGTTTCAAAATAAATGCTATTGTAAAATAATATCCAAGTATATGTGTTACAAACGATATATTATATAAACCTTGATTAAAAAGCGATAGGCATGTTCAGAACTATTGAAAATTCCGGGAAGGGTCGATTGAACTATATCCAAATATTTTGTCATATTTGATTAAGGAGGTAACAAATGAAAAAAATGATTATCTGTGATAATCAATTATAATTCATATAGAATTTAATGTGCATAATGAGAAATTGACAAAAAATATAACTAATATTTGTTTATTACTGAGAAGTAATTTAGCTACAACAAAATTGATTAAAACAAAATTTAAATTGATAATTATATAAAATTGTTAATAACAAATTAACTATTTTTATTTAAGGAATGTTAATACGTAAGTAATTAATCAATTTATCAAACTTAATTCCATTAATGCAGCTAATAAAAAGATCATTAATTAGGAAATGAGAAAATTAATGGATTGGACAAATTCTGTTAAATGAATATTGCATTCTTTATCATGCAATCAAACTATAAATATAAATACGTAAGTCATTAGATGATTCTTTTATTCACAATTCATTGAACTCAATATTGAATAAAATGAGTTTATTTCATTATTTTACAATAGCTACATTATTGCTATCAGGTGGTAGTTTCGCGGATGACAATAGCAAAAACATGGCAATTGCCAAACTTGACGGCAATGGATTCGTTGGTACTTTCGAATTTAAAAATCTCGCAACCAATAACGAGGGAACTGGTCCTATGTCTATCAAACTCTTTATGACAAGTGTTCCCACGATTCCAAATCAAACTCCATACCCATGGCATATTCATGTCAAACCCGTAAACAGTACTGGAAGCTGTATGTCAACTGGTTACCATTTGGATCCTCTTAACCTCAATCCTGATGGCAAAAATCCTAACTATAAGTGTGATCCAAACAATGTAACAACTTGTGAGGCAGGTGACTTGTCCGGTAAATACGGTCCTTTAGACCCCAACAATTTGAATAATTTGGCATTCATCGATAATGAGCTACAATTAGAAGGTGATTACGGTGTTATTGGAAGATCAGTTGTCATTCACTTAGCTAACTCTACAAGGATTGTATGTGGGAATATTGTTCAAGCTCCTCCAGGTTACCAATCCCTATCTAAAGATCCTGTCAGTGGATATAGCAAGTGTAAACATTTTAAAACAATATATCCTTAAATGATGATATTATAAGTTTTTTAACTGATATTCAATCATCTTGAATACTTCATAATTATTCGTATTTTTAACTGTATTGAAATTATTAATAAAATTATTTATAATAATGCGGTGTTGTGTATATAACAAGTTTTTACTACAGATTTTAATTGATAATACTTTGAACTATTTATAATAAAATACTGGTAAACAGGACAATAAATCGATGATAGACAGTATTTAAGGCTAATTCAAGTAGATTTTATAATATATATAGTGTATTGTGACTAGAAAATCGATATAATGAATCACGCTTCCCAATATTGTTAGATATATAATTAATTTTTACTAAAATAGGGGCTACTTTAAATAATTTTGCGATTTATTGTAATTAATTATAAAATATCCTCTGAAAAAAAGGTCGTACCACATTGAAATTATTTATTACTAAATCAGATATAATTTAATAATTTAAACTTCATTCTTATTTGTGAAAATGAATTAAATTTGACAAAATATCTAAAATTACATATCAATTTTATATATACAATAACTTATTTAAATACCATTATATATACAATTAAATATTTTATTATCTAATATTAATTTTTTGAGCGAGATTATAATCCCATAATAATAAAATATCATTATGAAACTAATAATAAATGTTTATCAATCTAATCAAATATCATCATCATAATAAAACAACATGATTAAATTAATTAATTGCAGTAGAAGGCTATTTCCTATTAATAGAGTAATCAAGTTTAAATATACCACAAATACCAATCAAAGGGATCGTAGTTTAGATAATGCTTACCAATATATCTTCAACCAAAATCTAGTTGATTCACCAGATATTAGAAATAGCTTAATTATTAAAGAAACTGATATTGACCATCGCGGAATTTATACCAACAATCTTATCCCTAAAGGCACGATTATTTCTCAGGAGTTACCTGTTAGTGCTCTATTGAGTCAAGATAAATCTAATCAATTCAATTGTCCTCAATGCTTTGGACCAATTTCTGACAAGAACAATTCTGAAAATCAGCAAAATAAGAGTTTGATGAATGATCACATGTACTGCAGTGACGAATGTGCTTACGATAGTATGTTATATCACCAAATCAAAGAATATCAAGAACTTCAATCCTACTTTCATGGCGAATTGAGACAATATCCTTTATTAATCGTTAATGTCATCTTCGAGATTTTAAAACAATTCCAACACCACAAATCAAGCTCTACTTATAAAGTATTACCACTATTAAGTTTTGTCAAACAAGATTTCATCCCAGAAATATATAAAAATGACCATGCTTTAATCCAAGAGAAATTATTTAAGAATGACGCCGTCAAACAACAGTATTTTGATTTGAACTGGTACTGCAAACTGATGAGTATTTTAGATATCAACAGTTTTAAAATCACCACCAATGATTTGAAAGCCACTGGCGTTGGCTTGTATTTATTCAGCTCATTTTTCAACCACTCCTGCGACAACAATGTCGAAGCCGAATTCTTTAAAGTTGGCCTACAACTCAGAGCAATTAGAGATATATTACCCGGGGAACAATTATACATAAGTTATTTAGATCGTGATAAGTTTCCAAATCAAAAAGAAGTTAAAAAATTTTTATTACAAAAGTATGGTTTCAAATGTCAGTGTAAATACTGTCAAAAAATTAATATTTAATTTTTAAAATAAATTTTTTAATTTTTGATTATTTTTCTTCTTTGGATTCTTGATTGAATTTAGCGAATAGTCCCCTCTTAGCTCGTTCTTCGAGACGGATGTTAGTCTATAAATTGTGATTAATCAATTTTTTAACATATTGATAATATAAAAATATTACCCATTGCTTTTTACATTCCTTATAAGCATCAATATATTCCTTACAAATGTACTTGTTGTTAGGGTTTTCGGTAATACATTTCAAACTCCGTTTACTTTCTTCTTCACAAGGGTCGAAGTATTTCGAAGTCCCTTTAGTATAAATTTTTTCGCGATTTTCTGGTGTATCTTTCATAAATTTATTTTATTGAATTGTAATTTACTTGAAATTTACTGAGGTCATTGACTAGGACTTAAAATGGGAATTCTATGGAATTTGTTTATGGGATTAATTTACATTTAATTTATTTTAATAAATCAGGAATTGATACACAAAACATTTAAATCTAATAGGAATAATACGAAGGTACAATTAAAAATATAGGGATTATCATGTATTTATTATGAAGTTTAATTGATCAATGATTTAATGATATCATTCATATAAGAATTATTTATAATAAAATTTAACATTAATATTACCATATTAATGATAATTTCATTATTAAAAAATTTAAATTTAAATATAATATTTGGGTAATTTTTAGCTTATTTTATTTATATATTTGTTATGCTATTTTCTATTTAGTATATTTTACATATAATTGTATAAGTCAATATAATAAAATTCAAATAATACTATAGGTAAAGTATAGTAAATAACCAAAAATTATATTATTATCGATATAAAATAATAAATAATAAAAAAGTTAAGATGGTGAATATTATTTTAAAAATGATTAAAATAAGATATTAATTTTTATAAATTTAATATAAATATTTTATCGAAAAAAACTACTATATTAGATAAAGTTTATTTGTTATAATAGATAATATAAAATATCTTATATAAATCAACTCAATATAGCTTTATTATAAGCTAAAATATTATAAAAAATTAATTCTTGAGATTCTTATAAATAGTTTTTTATAATTAACTCAAATATAATTTATACTTTCAAAGTTAATTTAAATGTTTAGATAGAGTTTATTTAGCTAGTAAACATTGTTCCTCTTTTTTCCTTTTAATTCTTATTATTTTTCTGATTATTATCATTATTTCTAAGATTCAGACTATATTATATTAATACTATTTTATTGATATTATATAATATAAAACCTAATAATACTATATTAAGTTATTTATTTATTGATATATTAACTTGATACATAGATATTATATTAAGACTCCTTTTTCATTATATTGATTTTATAACCAACTAAGCTTATAAATATAGAATATTAAACTTTGAATTTTAATCTGGAATAAAAATAAAAGTCTGAATGAAAAATTAATAGGAGGTTATTTTAACTTTTTATTAAAAATATTCATATACTTATAATTATTAAAATCAAAATATAAATCATTTATAAAAATTATATAATGATAGAAATAATTATATATCAACTTTATTAAATAATAAAAAAATTTATATTTTTAAAATCTTAATATTATCAAGGATTATAAGTAAATCTTTTATCTATCGATATTATAATTATTTTTGAATCATTTTATTCATTTTTATATTAAAAATAGTTTTTTTTAAAAATATATTGTTTAAATATAAATACATTACTTTGTAATTTAAATAATCAGAATTTTTATTATTGAAAATAAATAAACATTTTGATATATAATATATAAAAATAAATATATAATATAAATTTAATAGTTTTTTTTATGATTAAAACTTTTTGCTATATTTTTAACAAACTTTTTAATATTTAGAAAATAATTTTTTTTATTAAAGACTGAAATTTGATATTTTTCAAATTAATTAAATTTTCTTGAAAATCTTTTTCTTATAAGTTACTTTTTTAATTACATAAAATAATTATATTTATATAAGTTATAATCTAAAGAATATATTTAATATGGTAGTTCTTTCTAGTTATTTTTGATTAAAAAGTTTCCTATAACTTTAGATTTATTTATTTTATAATTATCATGTAAAATAATTAGTTCTCTTAAATTATATTAAAAACACCAATTAAAAATACTTTTATTTAAAAAAATAATATAAAACTTATTATCAATTAATTTCCCTTTAAGAATTAAATAAGCATAGCATATATTACTATAATTTATTATAATAATTAGTATTTGTTTATTAATAAAATATTTATTTAAAGGGATTTATAAAAAGGGTTAATTTAACTTAATCTAACATCCTGATTTATATTTTAATACAAAATTATATATAAAAATTTAAGATTTATTAATTATAATTATTTCCTATATAAGTTTAACATTCTAGTAATATTTTAATAAGTTTTGTTTAATAATAGCTATTTTAATTATTGTTTAAATTTTTATTAAATTATAAGATATCTATTTTATATTTCTATATATTGATTTAAATTTAAATTTTGATATATATAAAATATTGATAAAACTAATATTAAAATATTTAGATAATT
>JNEM01008883.1:0-18434 GCA_000697335.1 Conidiobolus incongruus B7586
AATATATATATATATAATAGTTTTTTTGATTAAAAAATTAACTTATAAAAATTAGCTATTTAATTTATTATACTTAAATTAAATAATAATCATCAAAAGTTTTTTATTCTAATATCAATAAAGCTTAACTATAAACCCTTTAAAATTATTTAAAATTTATAAGTAGCTTTTGGTAATAAAATATTATCTAAATTAATAATTTATTACCAGGTAAATTATTTTAAAGTTAAAACAAAAATTATCTAAAACTTATCAGAATCAAAAAACTAACTTCAACTATTATTCTTTTAATTATTAATAGAGTGAAAAAATATATTGAAAAGTATCTTTTTATTTCAGTTAAAAAACTATATAAGTATTTTAATATTAGTTCTATAAGTATTTTATATATATTAAAATTTAAACTCAAATTAATAAATAAAAATATAAAATAGGTATTTTATAATTTAATTAAAGTTTAAAAAAAGCTAGAGTAGTTATTATTAAACAAAACTTACTAAAATATTACTAGAAGCTTAAACTTTTACAGTGAATAATTATATTCAATGAATCTTAAATCTTTATATATAATCCTTTACCAAAACACAAATTAAGTTGTTAGATTAAGTTAAATTAATCTTTTTTACAAATCCTTTTAAATAAACATTTTGTTAATAAGCAAATGTTAATTATTATAATAAATTATAATGATATATGTTATTTTTATTTAGTTCTTGAAGGAAAATCAATCAATAATAAACTTTATATTGCTTTTTTAAATAAAAGTATTTTTAATTAGTGTTCTTAATATAATTTGAGAAAACTTATTATTTTACATGATATTTATAAAATATATAAATTTAAAGTTATAAAAAATTTCTAATTAAAAATAACTAGAAAAAACTACTATATCTAATATACTCTTTAGATTATAATTTATATAACTATAATTGCTTTAAGCAATTAAAAAATTAGCTTACAAGAAAGAAAATTTTTACAAGAAAATTTAATTGGTTTGTGAAATATCAAATTTCAATCTTTAATAAAAAACTATTTTTTAAATATTAAATCTCTGTTAAAAGTATAGCAAAAAGTTTTTAATAATAAAAGAAACTATTAAATTTATATTATATATTTATTTTTATATATTATATATTAAAATATTTATTTATTTTAAATTATAAAAAATTCCTATTATTAAAAATACAGAGTAATATATTTTATAAGCTATATATATTATTATTAATCCAAAAAACTATTAATAGATATATATTGATGAATTAATTATCTAAATGATTTCAAATATTATATTGAAAAATAAGAAATATTTTGAATATATATTCTTATATCATAAAAATATTAATATATATTGATATATATTTATTAATTATTCTTGTATTCAATATAAATAATAATATATTTGATTTAAAAAATTAACATATTGTCATACAATCAGATATAATATATGTAATTTAAATAAATACCATTGATAGTTCTCATTTAGAAAAGATAATAATTAAAGGATAGGATTATTACATTATAATATGAGGAGTTGAGTATCTTTATAATAATTTGGATAATAATATTCATTGTGTATAAGAATAATTCTAACTTTATATGGAATTTTAACAAAAAATAATTTCTAACTTTATGTAACACTTTAAAATAAAATTTATTACTATACTAAATATTAAAAATTGATTTTTCTTAACTTTGTAATATATTCCATATAATTTCTACTACATACTTAATTATATTTCTCATTTTTACCTTGTACAAAGTAATGGAAACGCTAGAATAAATTATTAACCGATTCTCCCATAATACTTTAAATATTTATGTTATGATAACATCTATCAAAAACATAATATTAGTTTATGAACTATATTCATTATATCTAAAATTATATATTTATCACTTAAATGATATCTAATTAAATTAATCTATAATCACTTATTTAATAACATTACCAACATCCTTAGTTAATCATTCCTTTATCTCTCACCATATAACATAACCACAAACTCAATTGCTTCAATTTAACACTATATTGTAAATTATCTGATATTTTTGATATAATAATTACTTAGAAATAGTATCAATATATTAATTGAAAGTATTAAGCATTTTATTGGGTTGATAAAATTGAAAATATATATATATATATATATATATATATAATAATCAATATTGATATCTGTGAAATTGATAATATATATCTATTTATTAAAAATGAAAATTTTAAAATAATTCAAAATATTATATATTACCTAAAACTAAAATAAATTTAAAGTAATATTATAATCAATTGAAATTAGTCATATTGTTTTGATTCTAGTTGAAACGATTAAAAAATTCAGAATATAACTATGACTAAAGGTTGTTCAAAAAATATTGAATTATGAAAGCAATTATCTCTCTTGTAATTTTTAACGAATATATTATGATAGAAATTGATTGAATGATTTGGATGAACCTGAAAAGTGAATAAATAAAATGACATATTTTATACTAATATCAAATACTAATTATGGTTTTATAGCCATGCATAGATTTGTATTAGAATTAATTAGTTTGCACTATTAACCAATTACCTTAATTTTGTTAACACAATATTTTATTTATTTACTTTGAAATATAAAATTGGTTAAATTATAAATTTGAAAATTGGTAAAAAAAATTGGTCAGGAGAATATTAATCATGGTTCAACTAATGCTGATAATAAAATTATTTGGATAATAATGGAAATTTTCTATTAACTTAAATGTATACATTTTTATATATCTATATTTAATTAAAATAATGGTTTTTTAACAAAATTAATTTCAATTTATTGGGTAAAATTGATGGAATTGACTTAAAAAACGAGAAATAATCAAAAAGGGATAATTATTGAAAATTAGCACTAATCCCTAATGAGTACTCAATTAAAGGGGAACGCCCTGACACACCATCTTATTTTTGGGTCTTGTTAAGACAATTTGAACTGTCCCCAAGAGATGCTCCCTGAAGCCAGTCTCACAGTAGTTAAAGTAGTACTGCCAGCATCGCTTAAACACCTTGTTGTACTTGTGCGCGTTCACCTTGTTTATTAGTGGGTATGCGTTCGTGAAATTTTCACACCACAGTCGCAACGCTTTGGCGTAGTGTGCCCCGATATTTTCCAAACTGTCTGTGATGAGCATGCCTTGCGACCCGGTGTGGATGCAATTGATCAGCATGGTGATGGATGGGAGGTGACCACCTGGGAAGATGTATTTTTGGATGAAGTCCACTTGGTTGGAGTATCGATCGTATCGATTCTCATGGATTGTGATAGCTTGGAGTACCATGAGGCCACCATCTTCCTTTAGAAGATTATGACAAATTTCAAAGTACGTGGCCAAATACTCCTTCCCAACAGCTTCGATCATTTCGATGCTTACGATCTTGTCGAACTTGTAGTCTACCTGAAGTTTACGATAATCGCAAAGAAGAACTTTGATTTTATTGGATAGCCCAGCTTCAGCGATGCGACGATCTGCGAGAGCCTTCTGCTCAGTACTCAGAGTGAGTGTTGTGACGCGACACCCTGTTAACTTCACGGCCTCTATAGCAAATGATCCCCAGCCACTCCCAATTTCCAGAACGTGGTCACTCTCAACAATCTTGGCCTTCTTTATGACATTATGCAACTTTCTCAATTGAGCTTTGTGCAAATCATCCTCAGGATCAGTAGCATCCCAAATAGGACACGAATAGGTCATAGATGGGTCCAAAAACAGGGAAAACATATCATTGCCCAAATCGTAATGTGCACTGATATTATTAATGGAATTAGTAATAGAGTTAGCAAACTTTGTATTAATTAAATAGTTAAGACCCATCATCACCCTACGAGTTATGGTTTTGGAGCCTTCGATGAATTTTCTGTTCTGGTTCAGGAGTTGGAGAAATTCGGTGCGGTTGGATACTTCGCATTCAGAATTCATGTAGGATTCGGCAAATCCCTAACCATTGGGTGTTAATACCTAATATTTGAATTGACAGTTTGATTGACTTACCAGATCGGAATATATAGCAACTCTAAGCCAAAACTGATCTTTCAAAATTGTTAATGTGACATCGTATCCAGTATTGGGATTGCCATACACTTTGCTATCGCTATTGGAAAATACAACACGGAGCGTGCCTATCTGTAGCTTTTCGAACATGCCGCAAATTCCATCACGTACTAAAAACTGATAATGAATAGTGTAATTAATTGACCAATATCCTGATAAATATTACCTATACCGACCACAGGGGTCCATGTACGATCGATAGCTAGATAGTGAATACCTCTACTTAAGAAATTAGCACTCGCTCCAATGAGTGTAGATTCAGACTTTGAATTCAGATGATTTAATTGTGATTCCATTCCTACTAAATAATGTATTATCAAATTTCAATTATAACTGAAATGTTATTTATATTTTAAGGATTATTTTTAATAATATAGATAATTAAAGGATTTAGGGGATATTTATATTAAGATTGATATTATCATCAGCATCATCATTATTGTGACTATCAATTTAATATTAATAAATCGGTCAATTATTTGGAACCATTGAGATTAGGTTTTTATTTGTAGTCCCCTGATTTTTGGTATTGTTATTCAATGGTTTCAATTTTACTTAAATTGGCAATTTTTAATATGGATTTAGTGGTTATTGAAATAGTAACATTGGGAATTTTAATAAATAAGAATGGGTTTCGATTTAATTTTTGATGATATTATAGTGATAATATCCAGATGTTTATTAATATTGTTTATTGCTCCTAATTATTATTGATTGAATTGAATAAGTAGATTAATGTTTGTAAAATCCATATATTCCTTATTTTTGATAATAATAATAATAAAACTTATTAAATATTCTCAAGTTCCCATGATCTTCTTTACTTGAATCGATCATCAGTAATCTACGATTTATATGTTTCTAGAAAATTGAATTTCATAATTAGAATATCCAATATATTATATTTGATCCAAATTTTCATCTAAAGAATTTGTTTCAAAAAAGTTATGGATATATCCAATGCATTTTAGAGTCCACTCAATGAATCGATCATTTAATACAGTAATTTTATATGATCTAAAATATTTTTTGGATATTGATCTATAGCTGATAAATTAATTTTAATGATTGAATTATATAGTTGAATTAGCTGGTAAAATTTAGTGAATTTTTAAATAAAATATCTGATATAAATCGTTAAATTATTACTAAATTTTTGATGTCAATATATTTTTAATGATCGTATTTTTTTATCACATTTAACTGGATCGGATTTGTTCAAAAACCTTTTGAATATTAGCTCGATATATCCATAATACTACTTAATCAAACTATTAATATCCACCAATTGAATCAATTGTTAAATTCAAAATGAAAATTTAAAACGAATATAATCTAATTTTGACGAAATTAAATTAATAATGAAAGATATATTAAAATTGATAAATATATGAAAATCAACTTTAATCAAATTATTTATAGTCAGGAAATTTCATTGTAAACAATTCACTGTTTAATTCACTCTGTTCAAAAAGTGTTGAGTAATTTATTTGACTATTTTAAAGTATTTTCTGGCAAGTGAATTTGATATGATCTTTAATAAGTTAGTATAAGAGTTAAGTAAAGCAATTAAATATTTAGTTCATGTTTTCATAATATATTTTTTATTATAATAATTAATTTAATAAAGCTATTTTTAATACCCAATATCGATGATTTAGTAAAATTTTGATGAATTTAAGAATATATTATATAATTGAAATGTTTTTAGAGATGGGCAAAAATTTTGACTTTATGTGAGTATTTCAAAAACAGAACTAAATAAAATCCAGTGAATTTATATTACTATGATTTGAAAAATGAAATCCAAAATAAATTGTCTATTACAATAACAGCTTTAATAAGGATTTTAATTAAATTTTGATTGGTTTAATTATATCCGCTTATTATTTTACTAATCATTCTTTTAGCATATAATATTAGAATAATAGATAGTTTCATCAATTATCTATTTCATTATTATTTTATAAAATATTTCAATTATATTAAGTATAGAGTTAAAATTTTAAAAACTTTTGAATTAGAAATCAATCAAAACATTTGAGAATTTATACGGATAAAATATTATTAGTTAAATTATATAATAATTATTGGAATATGAAATGAGCATTAGTGAGCTAATATTGGATAAAAATACGAATGTTTGGCTTCAGTAAATGGTGTATATTTGAATCTTATATATAATTACGATTATAATAGAAGTAAAATTGAATTTAATTAGTGCGCTAATTTCTGAAATGTTTTCCATATTTAACAATTTATACTTAGAAATAATATTGACCAAGTTATGAAATTTAATGAAATATTGTAAAACAATTATTATCAAATTATGTTAATAAGTTATTGATGTAATTTTTATCAAAATTTCAGCTTTTTAATATATCAAAAAATATGATGAAATAAAAAATATCAAATTTTATCTTGATAACATTAGAACGTTTATATATAATTATTTGTATGCGGAAGTATAGTAGATATTCAATAATACAAAACTAATTAAATTGTTTTGATTATACAATTGTTTATTCAAAGAAAATTGACTGATGATGATCATATATCCAGAATATAAAGCTTTAAAAGATTAAATATATTTAATAATATTGTTTGATTAATCACAAATTTTGTATATTTGGCAAATATAAATTTTGAAATTTTATTAATCAAATTATATCATTACTATATGCATTTGCATCATTTTATTATTGATGTTTTCAAATTTATTCTTATACGTTGATAATGTATCAAATATGTAAAATGATCGAATATATCAAATTATTATTCGAAATTACTGACATTATAATAGATTGATCAAAACCCAATATAGATGATAATTATGAATGGTTTATATATAAAATAAATTCAAATTATTAAGTTATAATAACTGTATTATTCATATTATAGAGGTATCAATATTATTAATTTATTGCTAGAGATCAAATGTTTTCAAAGCAAAATATCATAATTGAAACCTATAAATTCAAATTTAAATAATTATACATATTTTATAGTATACTAAATACATAAATTCATTCAATTGTTCAACATTATTATAGCTTAAATTTTATTTAAATACTATTTCAAAATTATAATTAATAAATTTAATATCAAGATATTTAACTCAATATTATACTTGTATTGAATAATTTAAAATTTGAGATTAGGATTGTTAAAAATGAAATATATTCTAAAAGAGAGAAATTGAATATAATTCAGTTATTTAAAATTTGTAATCAAAATAAATGAATTATTGGTAATATCGTTTGAAATTAAATAGAAATCAATTTATTTTATTGTTGATATATGCAAATATTAAAACCAAAAATTCTTAAATCATAGGAGTGATTTTTTAACAAATTGCAATTTAATGTTCTTTAACAAATTCAATTGGTTTTTAAAATATTTTAAATTAATTCAATTTGCTTATGATATAATCTGTATTTAAATATTTTTATTTGTAACTTTAAACAATGTGAATTAAATTGTGTATTCATAGAAAGTAGGTAAATAAAAAATATTCATAATGTAAGTATAATAAAAAACTTTGAATATTGAATTAAGTTATTAAAATGAGTGTTCCAATTGAAAACAATTAGATCAAATTGTTGTCTTGGTTTTAAATATATATTATATAGTATACATATTACTTAATTGCTTCAATATCATAACATAGTTAATTAAATGATAAAACTAAACAGATTGGAATCTACTTTGGTCAAACTTGATATAATAGAATTAATCTAATTTTAAAATTAAGAAATTAAAATAAAAAATAATATCATTAAAAATATAATGTATAACAATATGGTTGATATTACAGCTTTTAGCATTATTAATGTTAAATCATTTAACATTGACTATACCATATAAAATTATTATTAAAATCCTAAACTTTTCAAAAACCCTTCACTGCACCTAGTAACTTGTTGAAAATTCGTATCAAAACCTGATATCCCTCCATAGTAGGGGTCTTTAATGATTCTTTGGTTTTCACTATCGTAATCACCAAACAATTGTACTAAAAAATTGTTTAATATAATATTTGATAGTTATTGAGTTAGGTTACCTTTTGCTTTGGAACCTTTGGGTTGCATATAAGTCAAGTCTTGGAGATTAGACTCGTCCATACATAAGATATAATCGAAATTTGAAAAGTCGGACTTGGTTACCTAAACATATTGTTAATATTATAAAACTCTATTAACTTGTTGGAATTACTTGTCTGGCTCTGTGTTTAATAGGGACACCATTTTTCTTACAAGTTTGAACTGATCTAGAATCTGGTGTATCACCAACCTAAAGTATTTATTAGTAATGCAAATATAATTACCCTGAAAAGTTTTAATTACGTGATATCCCGCAGTTCCAGCACTGTCAATAATGAATTGGTCCCCAATTCCTCTCTGATTTACGGTATGTTGAAAAACAGCTTCAGCCATTGGTGATCTACAGATATTACCTTTATCAAATGTTAAATATTGTAAAATATTGGAAAATATTAAATAAGTTATATGATTACCTAAACATACGAATAATACTTTATACTGTGATTGATTACTCATTTTATATAGGTGATCAATAATATTTTTATTATTTTAAAATAATAATGTTTAAAAAAAATTAATTGATTTCTCTTTTTTAATTCGAATCAAAATTTAAATTAATTTTTGGGATGACGCAATTTAATTCGTTAATAATTAAATTTGAAAAAGTCAAAGAAAAAATATATTCATAAAATAATAAAATAATTTATATTATATAATGATTTTATAATGTTAATCTATTAAATAATGTTTATGCTATCTAATATGAACAAATTATTTTTACATTACTAATAAAATTAAAAAAGGTTAAATTAATTACTATATTTTACATTGAATCAATGAAAAATAATGTTTTAACCAGTCCCACAAATAATTAATTACATTACATCAATTGAATGGAATTGATAGTTTGTTGATTACAAAAATTAATCTTTTGAAATTTCACTCATCACTATAAAAGCTTTTTATCATAATTATTAAATTCTTTAATAATATTATAACATATTACTAACTTTTTTATTCAATATCAATTATTATTTTTGTCAGTATAAAAATTCAAATTTGAGATATTAACTCAAAATGGAGAAATCTGCCGAAACCATTGTGGAAAATCCTAGTAACACATCACTCGATAAAATTTTAGAAGGGTCAATGGACACTTTCACCCAGCAAGCTGTCACCGCAACTCAAAATAATACCAATGACAAAGATGAGAATGCCACACCTAAGAAACGTGGCAGAAAACCGGGTAGTAAAAACACAGTCAGAATGGTCACTCCGACTTCGAAAAAGGATGTGGAGAAGGAGAGTGCTGGTAAGGATAAGGGAGAGAAAGGGAGCAAGAAAGCTAGCGATAAGAATAAGGACAAGGCTACAGATAATTCAACTGGGAAGAAGGCAAGTAAAAAAGCCACAAAAAATGGAGAGTCTGAATTGAAATTAAATACAACAACGAGTGAACCTACTGGCGAAACAGGTACGAAACGACCTTCAGAAGACAGAGAGAATGTCAGCGATAATGACAAAAACGAACAAACCGAACAAGGTGGAGAAAGTGGTGGCAATAGCGGCGAACCCGCGAAAAAAGTGGTTAGCAAACTGTACCTCCGACAAATCATTCTGTTCCAGTACGATTTGGGCTTAAAGCCAATGAAAGCTGCGCGCAAAATTAACGAAACTTACGGCAGCGATACCATCAATCCAAGCACCGTATCGAGATGGTTCCAGCGATTCAAGACTGGCGATAGGAGCTTGTCCGACAATAATACTAATAAGGGCAGACCCAGAAAGATCCCAAAGACTGACCACCAGCAGAATGGTGGGGATGCTCTTAATGGTGAGAATCAGTCTAACAAGAATGGCGCCCACGCTAACAACAATGATGGCGATGGAATCAATAATGCCGGGAGTACTAATGAAACTTCTAAGCAAAACGGTGTTCAAGATATACAAAGATCGCCAGATAACAACAATGAGATCAATAATGCTGAAAATGTTAATAAAACTTTTAATCAAAACGGTGCTCAAGATATACAAAGACTAGCAGATGATAATAACAGCAATGAGCCCAATACAACTCCCAATGTACCCCAACCTCAAGCACCCAATACATCTAATGACGGCCAAGCAGCTAATCACTCTTCAAATGAAGACTCCACCACCAAAGAATCCAATCCAGCGGAGAACGAATCCGCACCAATTAATAAAGAGGAGGCACGATTATAATCATCCAATTTGATGACACATTAATCATTTGAATAGGCCATCAATACCCAAGCTCATAATCAACACGAAGAGTTTCCAATTCCAACGACTATGAATCAACTAACCGCTTTCAGCACATTTTTAATCAATTATTGTATTTAATAAAAATATTTTTGCCTCAATTTTATTTTTTTTTCGTTATCCATATTATTAATCTGAATTATATACATTATGTATATTTTCAATCACGATAATAATAATCCTTCTCAAAATATCAATCAATTTATATTAATTTAAACTGATAAAACATTTCCAATAAATGGATTAAAGAATATTATAACAATTTTTATTTTTACAAAATAACAAAATTTTAAATGTCAATTTATATAACATCATCCCTATTAATTTCTAAGAGCTAGTTGGAAATATTGATAAATAGTGATATTCATTAACAAAATTGAATTCCATAAATTTCTTCAATAAAATTATATTAAATATAATTACAAATTCATGATTCAAAGTACATATTAGACTATAAAGAATATTGATGGTTATAGACAAAAATTAATATACCTACAGTTTATTGTCAAGCTATCATGTTCATTTAATATTATTGAAAACTTTCAATTAATTAGTGGATTTCAATCTTTGTAGATTGTCTAAATATATTAAATTGATTTATAATTATATATTAATAAAGATTGTATATCTATTGGGTATTCATTGAAGTATTGAAAATAATAATTTATCGATATATTTTGTTTGAAATTATATTCATTTTCAATTTATTTTTTTAAAAAAAATATAATATTTAAATAATATTAATATTAATATTAAAAAAAATAATTTTATGACCAAGTTATTAATTTTCTAAACCCTTTAATAAATGAAATATTCAAAATAAAAAATATTTCTATTGATATTAAAAATTCAAATCATTTTTTATAATATAATTTTTCTTATTGAGGATATTTAAAAAATAATAAATATTTTTACTTTCTAGCACATTCAAATCTGTATGACTAAATACACCTTTTTCAGAATACTGACAGAATTGAGGTTTTACAGTCACTAATTAAAATATATCATTGTCCCATAATTAAAATTTGAATTTATAAATTCACTATCATAATTTGAAATATATTTGATTGGGTTGAATACAATAAAAAATCAGCTTAAAAAAATAACTCAATTTTTTAAAATATTTTAGAAAAAAAATTTATTATTGCAAATTAATATTTTGAAAATATTAAATGCTATAATTTTTATTATTGGATTTGATTTTTTTTAAAAAATTAATAAATACAGTATATTAAATTATTGAACAATTATGACTACTGTTTCTCCTAAACCCAGCAATAATGTTAACCCCAAACTGAGGCTAACAGTACGTCATTTACCGCCCAATTTGAGCAAAGAAGTATTTCAAGACAGCATCAAGCCATACTTGACGGATGAGGCAGATATTGTTAGTCAAAGTTATGTACCTGGTAAAATTTCCAAAAAGTATTTTCGATTACTAAGATATTAGATAAGTTGTTGATCTGATTTCAATAGAATGTTGACACCTTCCAAACCTAGTAGAGCATATATCAGGTTTAAAACCATCCAAAAGTTGATTCAATTTAAGAACCAGTTTCAGAATCACATTTATGTGGACCAACATGGTAACTCTTATATTTACCTAATTTTTTAAAATATTGAATATTGGATAGGAGTCGAATTCAAAATACAGATTATATTCTCACCAGTTCAACAAACTGGTAAAACGGATAATAAACCCGATGTTAAATTAAATACTTTGGAAACTGATCCCGATTTTTTAAAGTTTTGTAATAAACTTCATGGCGAGAAAGATGAAAATAAACAATTTGGGTCTGAAACTAACACTGTTGTTAATACCCAATCCGGATTAGCTCCAAGTGACAGTACCAAACTTACACCACTGTTGGAGTACTTAAAGACTAAAAAAGAGCAAAAGCTCAAGAAGAGTAAATTCCAACCTACTGCTATTTTGAAACGTGAAAATACTGTAGAGGCTTCAAAGTCTAAATCTGGTAAGAAGTCAAAGAGCTCCAAATCTTCTAAAAAAGCCAAAGATTCTGCAGAGCCTATCAGTACGAAGCCTGCTAAAGCTGGTAAGGACAAAGAGAGTAAAAAGAAGAAAGCTAAGGCTGCTGAGGACAAGAATTCTGGTTCTAATGTTTCTGAGTCCAAATCTAAGACTAAAACTAACAAGGATATTTCAATTGCCAAGAGGACTGATTCATCTTCAATTCCTCAACCTGAAAAGATCATTATTGCCAAACGCAATGACAAACCTGCTTCTCCTTCTCTTGAAAATATCACAATAGCTAAACGTCCTGAGAAATCTAGTCCACAACCCTCTGAAACTAATATTGTTAAGGATGATGACAAAGCAGCTGAAAATGCCGATAAAGCCAGTTCTCAACCTACTGAAAAGGTTACAATTGCAAAACGTTCTAATAAAGGAAAGACCTATTCTAGTGAGAAGGTTTCAACTTCTAAACGGGGTGAAAAGGCTTCCGGGCAATCTCCAGTTGATAAATCATCAAATACTCAAGTGTTTAATGGCGTTAAGAAGGGTAAAAAGGCTTCTATTTCTCAGCTGCCAACTGCCAACGACAAGGCTATTGTAGATAAAAATAATGAGAAGGTTGATATACCTTCCAGTCCAATAACATCCAAACCAAATGTAATCAAGAATAATCATCAGGTTGAATCTCCTCGCCAATTGTCTCCCAAACCTACTGAAGCAAAATCAAACAATCCCAAGAAGACTGACAAGGGTGACACTCTCGCCCAATCTGCTGTAGCCTCTGCTTCATCCCAGCCCCCTAGCGAGAAGTCGAATGAGAAATCCGAAACAACTACACAATCTCCATCTACTCCTAAACCCAAGTCCAAACCTAAATCTAAGACTACCAAACCAAAATCTCAATTCAACCCCAAATCTGATACTGGTGAAAGCCCGTCCAAATCCAATGAAGGATCTGCTTTGAAAACTTCCTCAAATCATTTTAAAATGCCCAAATCTCAAAATAAGGGTGGAAAATCTGGACCAAAAATTCAGACTATTGATGGCAAGGATGCTTCAAGTCCCAAATCTAAGAAGTATCGTCCTAAGTCCAACAGGGCGTCAACTGCTCCTAACGCTGGATCTATCACTAATAGTGTTCAAAATTGACTAGCATGACAATTTGAAATCAATTTTTAACAATTTTAAAAATTTTTATGCAGTGCTCATTTAATTGATTTTATTCAGCTGAATCCCTGACATTATGCATTATTTTTAGTTCATGTTTTTTTATTTAATTGATTTTCGTTATTCAATTTAAAATAAATTATAGCCATGAATTCTTAAAATATTTTCTGGATTTGATATTATTGAATACTTTTTCAATACATTCATTTTCACCAAAAATGTTTATTAGTATTATAGTGATTTAAAATTGATTTGAATTCTTTCAATAATTAATAATATTGGATCAATAAATAATTTATTATTCCTTTTAAAATTAATTATGTTATTTGCAATTTTATAATTTAATAATCATAGTGAATTTTTAATAGTATTAATAGAGTATTAAAATTGTATTTGAAATCAATTAGACTCATAATTTTCAATTTGAATATCAATTATCAATAAACAAGTTGAAATAACTCAATAAATCACTAGAATTATATTATATTAATTTGAAAATTTATAACTAATTATGCATCAGAATATATTATGGATATTACTTTAAATTTGAAATAATGGGAAATTTTTTAATTTTTAATTTTTCAAACATATTATTAGTTTGAAATAAATAAATATATATAAAGTTAATAAGAAATTATATATTTTTAATATATATATATATATATATATAATAATTTTTTTGATTAAAAAATTAACTTTTTAAAATTAATTGTTTAATTTAATTATATTTAAACTTAATAATAATCATTAAAAGTTTTTTATTTTAGTATTAGTAAAACTTAACTATAAACCTTTTAAAATTATTTAAAATTTATAAGTAACTTTTAATAATAAAGTATTATTTAAATTAACAATTTATTACTAGGTAAATTATTTTAAAGTTAAAAAAAACTATTTAAAACTTGTTAAAATTTAAAAAACTAACTTCAACTATTATTTTTTCAATTATTAATAAAGTGAAAGAATATATTAAAAAACACCTTTTTATTTTAATTAAAGAATTATCAAGATACTTTAATATTAGTCACATAAGTATTTTATATATATTAAAGTTTAAATTAAAATTAATTAATAAAAATATAAAATAAATACCATATAATTTAACTAAAGCTTAAAAAAAGTTAAAATAGTTATTATTAAATAAAACTTACTAAAGTATAATTAAAAACTAAAGTTTTTATAGTGAATTATTATAATTGATGAATTTTAAATTCTTTTGTATAATTTTTTGTTAAAACATAAATCAAAGTGTTAAATTAAGTTAAATCAACCCCCTCTATAAATTCCTTTAAATAAACACTTTATTAATAAGTAAATGTTAATTGTTATAATAAATTATAATAACATATGTTATTGTTATTTAATTTTTAAAAGAAAATTAATTAATAATAAACTTTATATTTCTTTTTTAAATAAAACTATTTTTAATTAATATTCTTAATATAATTTGAGAAAACTTATTATTTTACATGATAATTATAAAATATATAAATTTAAAGTTGTAAAAAACTTTTTAATTAAAGATAACAAGAAAAACTACCACATTTAATATATTTTTTAAATTATAACTAATGTAATTATAATTGTTTTAGGTAATTAAAAAACTAGCTTATAAGAAAAAAAATTTCTATAGGAAAATTTAATTAGTTTATAAAATATTATATTTTGGTCTTTAATAAAAAGAATTATTTTTTAAGTGTTAGATCTTTGCTAAAAGTATAGCAAAAAGTTATTAGAAATAAAAGAAATTAATAATTTTATATTATATATTTATTTTTATTTTTTATATATTAAAATGTTTATTTTTTTTTCAATCACAAAAAATTCCTATTATTTAAATTACAAAGTAATAATAAAAATATATTAATAATAAATTAATCAATGGATATTAACTTTGAAAATAATTTTTAGTCTGATTAATACATTTAGAAGAGATGTCAGTTTTATGTGGTATACTTCACTCATTTTCTTTAATTAATTAATACATGTAATTTCTTAAAAAAATTTTAAATCCATTAATTTTTTTGCAAACTTGATGGATGTCAATGACTCATAGGAAATTGAATAAATTAGTGAGAAAATATATTTGACAGTTTTTTATGCCCAATAGGGAGTCTTCATTTAAATTCATGATCAATACAAAAACATCAATGTAACAATACTTCAAAGTAATTTTCAGTCAGTTATCAATTCATTTTCTACATTTTAAGCTTAATAGGTTCATATCAACTTCAGATTGATAAGAAAGTAAATTTAAAGAGGATTAGTTCATGTATGGGATGCGAATTAAGAAAACAAAAGAGCTCCAAAATATTATCCAGTTGGAACAGATGTTTGGAATATTATCATGCTTGTATTTATCCAGATCAGTTACCAGCGAACAATCAATGTAATATAAAATATGAATCTTGAAGAATAACCTTGATCAATTTAGCAAAGAATAATAAAACAATTAAATCACTAACAAGAGTGACTCCGTCTCAATCAGAAGATGAATTGAATACAATATAGGATCCTCTTTGGTCTTTACAACTGAATGGAATAATCCAAATTAACGATTTCACTTAAGAACTATGGCAGGTGGATTTGATTCATCCTGATATATAGAATTATTTAGAACTGCAATTTTAAAAAATTCATGCCAAGTAAACTAGCAATAATCCCATAATTAATCTTTATTTTCGATAGAATCTATTTGGATTTAATATCAATTAATATATATATTTAAAAAATTAATTTTCATTATTTTTAACATAACTTTAATTTAATATAATAATATAAAATACCAATTGAATACTATGAAATTAGTATCATTAGATGTAACAAACGTTGTATATTATGAAGGAGATAAATTAGGAAAATTTTTAGCATTTGTCAGTGTAGCACCAATTCACATTATGGTATTCTACTGCTCTTGCATATTAACTAGAAGAGAATTAAGCGTATTTTTCATATTTTTGGGTCAATTATTAAACGAATTATTTAATAATATTTTGAAGAATAGCTGGAAGGAACCGAGACCTACTGGTAATATTCAACTTAATTTGTAATTGATATGTTTATTTATTTAAAACATAGATTTTATTGGTGAAGGTTATGGCTCTCCTTCTAGCCACTCTCAGTATATGGGCTATATTTTGGTGGTTTGGTCTTGGTATATTTGGTCAAGGTAAATTCTACCATCTTCAAATTTGTATTTATACACTCATCTCTAATATTATTAGAATTCAATTCGAAAATAATATTTTTAAACTTCCATTAAATTTAGCAGTAATTGCTTTATGTGGCATAGTATGCTATTCTAGATATTACCTCAATTATCACACGCTCGAACAAGTTTCAATAGGTTTTCAATTGGGGATAGTTTTTGGTATTATATGGTTATTCTTGATTGAAATATTATTTAGAAATATGGGAGGTTTTCAATGGATTGAAAATGTATTTCCTTTTAAACTATGGTACTTTAAAGATACTGCCAATATTGGGAATATTTTAAAAGTCGAGTCTGAATACGCTAAATCCCTTATATTAGCTAAACAGAAATTAAACTAAATATTAATATTTAAGATTTTTTTCCCTACATTTTATTTTTATTTTATATCATGGAAGAAATTAAAAAATGATACCTTATATATCTAAAAAAAACTTGATAGTTAAATTATATGAATATTTTTGAAGTAATTATTATGTTCAAATAAAGCATATTTCATCTTTAATTTCATCAGAAAACGTAGTGTAATCATACGATATATAAATACCTTCCATTCAAAAATGATATAACATAATTTGACGAATATATTCTTTGAGGTTCATTTGCACACAATTAACTTAAAGAATTTGTGACCAAAATGAAATATAATTCCATGTTAAATATTTCCGTTTGGTAGTATTAATCTGCAATAATATATAGTTAAATCAAAATATTGTTGTCTTTTGAAAATACCCGTCTATCTTGATTCGATAGTCAAGCCCATATTATTCCTCATTTATAGTTGCTTTGTCAGTCCATAACTAAAGGATACTCTTTGTTCTCTTTGTTCTCTTTGTTGCATTTTAACCAAATCCTATTTCATTCATTGAATCAACTATTCAAACCCCGAAGTCATAAAGATAGAAGGAGGTTTTTCTGAATATTCTGTTACGATGTCTCAACATTAAGCTTTAAGACATACAGTTCCAATATGCTAAAGAGCAGGATTAATAAATAGCTTACTAAATCATATTACGAGTACTTTTCTAACAAGGATCTTTATTTATAATCTCATTATAAACATAACAATATCCTAAATTATATTAATTATAAATATCTTTTATGTCAGTTGAAATTTTAATATTATTGAATAATATGGATAAAAATAAATTAATTTTATGGTTTTATATAACACTTTCTTTTGCTATATATAAAAATATTGTCTTAATTATATTATATTTAAATAATACAAAATATATATTTTAGCCATTTCATTAATATTTTACAATTTTAAAATTTTAAAATTAATTAATTTAAATATTCATTATATTTTTGAATCATTATAATTATATTTATTAAAATTATCAAAAATTAGAAAAATTATATATTCTTCAAATTTATAATATTGTTATATTATACTTATAATGATGAATAGTATTATATTTGATGGATCAACTTTATATATATATATACCATGTTATTTTAAATAATATAAAATATACTATTAATGCTAAATTTATTTAAATATATATTAACTTGCAAATATAAGTTATAAAAATAAAACCACTTATATTTCTACTTATAACTTAACTAATTTCTAATTAAACTAACTTAAATTAGATTATGTAATTAAAGTCTTTTATTTGCATATAATAATTTATATTTTATTAATTATTAGTTAAAATATAAT